>JAUIMY010000235.1:0-54599 GCA_033557855.1 Hydrochus callosus | reverse complement strand
GCATAAATGTAGAGAAAATGTGAGATTCTGGTAATTTAGTAATGTATGGATGTAACTGGTTTTTGTGGATATATATGGATATACATTGCTATATATGAACTTTCATGGATATATGTGGATATATTATAGATGTAGATGGATATATTACGGATGTGCGTGGATGTAGGGGATATGTAATGGATCTAATAGCTGTACTTTCGATATAGTGGATGTAAGTGTACAAATTTTGATCAGCGAATCGCCCCTCGATTAGCACCACCTTCGTATTTTAAGAGTAGTTCCTGCAATTTCTTCGGTTGAAAATGATCCGTTAAGTTTTTAATTTTTTCCAGCTTTGTATTTCTCCTGTTTTCACAGCAAGTCCCCCAAAGTTAAAATGTAATATAAATCTGAGAATTATTCAGAGTGGAATGTGATTCATCCTGGAAGCGGTTTCGTGAGGCAACGACTTGTCTTCTCCATTCATCGACACGAGTATGAATCGTCCTTATTAATGAGCACATCCGCTCCTAACCGAATGGGATAAGCCACCGAGTGTAGTCCACACAGCAGACAGTTACGAAACCCATCCGTTTCCCTTTGTTTTCCAATTTAAGCCGAGACGCAGTGAATGGACGAGCAATTAAAAAGTGCCGCACTCACGCCAATTAATTGGCAATTTCGTCGAATAATCGCCGTTTAAGGGGAAGGTGCGATTGCATTTAGAGTCGCAAGTCACTCGGCGTGACAGCTGCGTCCCTTCCCCATTCTCTTTGTGGACGTTAAACCTCATAGGTGTTGGAATGGCCCAGTGGGTGTGCATACAACCACAGCCTAGGATATCGTGCCATTTTTTGGTGTGTATGATAAAACTTACTGGAATGACCCATTGAGTTTTATGTGCATAAAACCACAGAGCAACGGATCTGTGATAAAACGCACTGGAATGACCCATTGGTTTTACGTGCATAAAACCCAATGGAATGACCCCCATAGCACATCCTGCAGATAAGAACGACTACCCGTACGTTTAGTCATTTTAAAACACAAACATCCCTTAATAATGCATAGGTATAATGTTCCTGTTTCATTTCATTTCCTGTATAATTTCATGAAACAATACATAAATAGGATAAATATTCGGTTAAAACAATACCAAGAGAAAGGCATGGGAACATGGGGTAATAACAGCGTTTTTGCTGAATTAGATTTCTGTGTGTGTGGAAATCAGATGTGCGATTTTAACCGCGATCACGTGGTCGTGTAGTAAGAGTATAGTGATCGATGTAAATTGCATAACGATTACGTCAAGTCCATTTACGGCGAACAGGCTGCATAAACATTTGCCTGAATAATTAGCAGTTACCTGCGACGGCGACGGAAGATTCGCGAATGATATTCATAAGCAAGTCAATCGGAATGGAAGGCTGTGTTTGTTGCACCTACGTGTGTTTCTCGTGTTTCCAAGGCGTTCGTTACATTTATTAGTATTTCTTAGTGTTGGTAGTAATTTGTTGGTGTTTGTAGACATTTGTTGGTATTTGTAGACATTTGTTGGTATTTGTAGCCAATTTTCGGTATGCTTTTATTGCTATGCCCTGCGTTTTAAGTCTGCCAACTTAAAACTAGCGGGGAATTCAACATAGCAATAATGGTTGGGAAGGAAAACAAAACAATTCCAAAGTTAGACAACTGAACATGTATTGAACCAAATTAATACACGCCAAAGTGTACAGAATATAACCTCCGAAAACATAGGTACCAGTTCGCACATTGAAAATTTAGTCACACGGTATTTAAAAACTGAAGCTAATACACTTTACTTACCTTCATAGAATATTTTCACTATTATTCCAAACAACAGCCACTAATTTCTTGCAAATCAGCATCTCTCCCGGAATCATCCTATAATTACGTCTTGAGTCCATTCACATTCAAGCGGTAGGTATTTCACATCAAACCAACACCTCCTAATCTCAGTTTAGGACGTGTTAACCAAACTCACAGTCTCATTCGGCCATAATGAAACAAGACGCAGCCTACTTCTATCCACCGAATAAAACAAAACAGCAGAGTCGCGTTCCGCCAAAGCCCGCCGCGATCCTGACATTTGAACGAAACGCCTGGTAAAAGGAAGACCCGTCCCAGAAATACCCGCGTCGCGCTTAAAAATAAGACCCCGCGTCACCAGAATTAGAAGAGAATCCCAAACTTCCACGCCGCGGCGAAGAAAAACGTCTTTTTCAGCCGTGTTTTTCCCTCACACGCTCCAAATTCAACCGTAATTCTCAAAACTGCGGCTCAACAGGAAGCGCCTCTCCGCCGCTGCTTTTTTGTTTCGCCACAAGCCGACCAATCGGACAGTCCGAATCCGCGGATCGCGGCCGCCTAGATCGGGCCGCGAGGCGTAATCTTATCGCGCCCTACGCGACCTGTCAACCGGCCACAATGACAGCCGTGAATTGACAGAAACGGCACACCCCTGGAAGCCCCGATCCGCGGGCTGACATAATCCCGATATTTTTCCCCGGCTTACCTTCAATCGGCTGCTTCCTCCCCCAACGAACGGGATCCTGCGTCTGCTTAGGTCGCTCGGAGCGCTTTAGGGCACCACGCGAAACTGTCCTTCACTGAATCCGAAGCGGCAGAGGCATACGCCCCATCGATTTCAGATAAGCACAACGGCAGCAGCCTCACTACGGCGGGACAGCGCGCACTCTTCGCCTCGGCAACGGGTCCGGAAGCGGATGGCGCCGGTTCTCGGTGTCGTCGGTGCGGTCACTTGTGAATTTCTCGATCGGCGGACGAATTACACATTCAATTCGCGTACCCGCTGCAGTTTCATCTACACTAGCAACCTCTGATCCGGCATTAAACGGAGGTGCGCGCGCATCGCGTTCAACCGGGCCCGCCAACGCGACGGGCGAAAAACAACCTTAATGCGGGGGCGCGTAGGGGACGAAATCGCGGAGCGCGTAGCCATGGAAACGCCAGCGCCTTCCGCGTCGGGAAAAGAAAGCAGGAATCGACGTTTAGAAAACGTCCGCTGCTGTCAGCTGTCAAAAAAGGTATTTGACAACAAGGGAAAAAATCGGCGAATAATCCCTAAAAAAGTGAGTATATTATTTTTTTTATTTCGCGAGTACTTATTTTTTCACTTGGATGTTTTTCCACCGAGATTTTTATGTAGAGTATGGAATTTCCCTTACCGAATTTTTACGCCGATGGAAATTGATTTTTACGGTTTGGAATTTCCAATTGACGATTAAAAACGCATTCTTCAACGTTTTACGTACTGTTTGCATTATTTTCAATAATTTAGTGAAATTCAAGGCGTTGAAAATGGTTTATTGTAATTTCCAATTTAGGAGTTTGTGATGTCATTTGTTCCTAACCTATTACCCAACCAGTGTAGACACTGACCTAACGTTCATTTGATTTTTAAATGTCAAGACCACAATCCTAGATTGACCAAATGTCAGTTCAAAATGGACGATCTTTCCTTAGCCGTTAATATCTTTGCTCTTTGTGACTGTCATAATAGGTACACTATACCGCTTATAGTTCGGACGCAGCAAAACAACAAATATAGTAGCTCTGTCATTGAAACACACATTACAGATCATTAAAAAGAAACGTTACCCAACAATTGATCTATACAAAAACACCGAGATTTCAAATATACACATATTATATATACTACAAGTCATAAATTTCATACATAAATCAACACAAAGAAATTATACCACAAACACATGCAACACGCGGAGTATTTTAAATAAGGAATTGTCTGTTCCAAAAGCAACAAAAACTCTAATTCAAAGAACGATAAACTTCACTGGACCATAACACGAGCGCATTATATAGTATAGGTATTTATATCAGTATGATTATATAAACTTAAGTAACATAAACTATATTATGAATAAACTATGAAACTTTAATTTTGCGTCCAACAGATATAGATTTTCCCATATTTGTAACACATTTTTATTTAAAATTAACAGATTCCCTCTGGATAAATTCAACACAAAAAAAGCGACAATGGGTCGAAGAAGCCGGTCCCGATCCCCGAGAAGACGGGACAGGGAACGCGAGAGAGATAAAGAGCGGGAGAGGGACAGGGACACGAGACACCGGAGGAAACGTTCGCGGGAGAGGTCCCGCGATCGGGACCGCAGACGGCACTCGGACGAACGGGAGAACCACAGACGGTACTCCCGATCGAGGTCCCGGACCCCCGAGAAACGGGTCAAACCCACGGTGGAGAAGCCCCTGCTTTCGGCGGCCGATCTCGAAGGGAAAAGTCCGGATGAGCAGGAGATGATGCGGATGATGGGATTCTGCACGTTCGATACGACCAAAGGGAAGAAAGTCGACGGGAACGACGCTGGTGAGGTGCACGTGATTCTTAAACGCAAATACAGACAGTATATGAATCGCAAGGGCGGGTTCAATAGGCCTTTGGATTTTGTGGCGTGATTGACGTCGTAATTTAATTCGCACCACATTCACTCTAATTAATCGGCAGTCGATGTAATCATCACTCAGACACAACAAGCTTCAGGTTAAACGGCAGGAAAAACCCTCGACGGGCTTATTTTTCAATAAGTAGTGAGTTATCGTTGAATCATTTATTAAAGCGATTAAAGGAAACAGGTTTTAGTTTTTCGTCTTCTTCTTCGGAGGCGAGTCCTCCACTTCTTCCTCCGACTCTTCGTCCTGTTCGATTTGAGTTCCCGTCCTCGTATTTTCCGTCACGCTTTCCTGCGTGTTAGCCACAACTCCCGCTTGTTCCAACACCTCCTTCAAATGGAGGATCCTGAAGTCCCGAGTGGTCCCTTGCCCTACGTGAGCAGCCAAGTCCACTTTAGTTTTGTTGGATAATTGTATTATGGATTTGCTGAACTGCTCCATTTCGTAAACGACTTTGGGTATGAGGCGGGTTTCCTTTAGGACTTTGTTCTTCAAAACACCCGAATCGACGGATTTCTTCTTGACAACCGACTCTTCGCCTTCTTTCTTCTGATTTTCCTCGATGAAGAGGATCAGTTTGTAGACCGTCGGGGAAAGTTGTTTGCCTGCTAGTTTGACAACCCGCTCGAAACGGGCGCTTTGGAACGCCGGGTTTAGCTTGGAGGACCGGACCATGAAGTACTTGGCCAGGGAACTCAGAGTGTTGTACAAATTCGCTATGTTCTTAAGGAGCAGCTCCAAGAGGCTTCCTCCGGAAATTGTTACATTTGCAAGGAGAGTTGCTAGATTGATGGTGAGGCAAATTTGGCAGCATATGCCGACTTCTTTGGTTTTGAGTTGTTCCTTTTCTGTTTAGGGCGAATTAATATTAGCACGTAATGATAATTATTAAATTTTCGGGAATACGCACTGCGTTCAGGCGAATCCTCCCCAGGATACGTCATAACACTATATTCGGCCCTAATCCGTAAGATGAGCCAATCTATGTCATCCAACAATCCCTTGAAAACGGTGCATAGCGATTGCATAACGGCTGTGTCCGATTGTTCGTTGATGAACCTCATATCCTCTACTTCCTTCGACTGCAGTAAATTGCGTTTTAAAATTAGAAAATCATTCCGAATTATAATTAACTTGTACCGGTTACATATCAATTATTGCTATTTTCGAACCGTACTATTAATTTACTGTTTATACCTCTTCGGTAATTGTGCCCATTACTTCACCAAGTTTAATGGCGGCATTATCGAATATTGGAGTGTTGCTCTTGAATTTGTGGTGAAGGGCGAATGTGAGTTGAATGAAACCTGTTATAGCCGGTTTGTTCTTAAACGTGCGCGTTTGCAGGAATTTTTTGGTCCATTCCAAAATCTATTAACAATAAAAGATGGCGTACTATATCATTTAAAATTGATAATAAAATCACATAAATGATTATTTAGGCAATTAGGCTGGCCGATGCAAGAATTAATAATTTAATAAGTATGTCGGGGTCTTAGTTAATTTGACCGTAGGTTAGTGAGGTTAGGGTTTTCCGACATCATCACAATCCGACGACATATTAGATTAAAATGTGCCATAGGAAATTATTGATACCTGAGTGTACAAAGCCAAACTTTCGATAGGAATTTGTGCACAGAGCAGTGCAAAACTATTCACCAAATTCCCATTCAAAGCTTTCAAGTCCGTGTCATCGGTAGCGTCCTCTTCGATTTCAATGAGTTTTTGATACATTTCCAGAAAAATTCCCAACGTTTCCGACACGTTTTCCGTCTTATCCTTGCTGCATACGCAACTCAAGAAATTTCCAAACCTGTTTTTGAAATTCGATACAATAAAGGATACGATCGAATGAAAAACTTCAACGGAAAGAGCAGCTGTACTGCTATCAAAATCAATAAACTCCTCTAATCTCCCGACGCAGCGTTCGTAAAGAATTACTGCTATTTCCGTGCAATTTTCGTAAACTTCTTTTAAATTCTTCGAATCCAAGCTCTTTTCATTTTTCGCACCGTTTATTAGAGCGAGAGCTGTACTCATGAAATGCCTATGGAAATCTTTGTTCGTTCGGAGGACATTGGCTTGAGTTGCATCTGTCCATTCCACTTCGGTACTAAAAATTGGGTGAAATCCTCAATTCATAGCAAATTTACATCCAAATTCAACTAAAATTTGCGCCCAGTAAAGCAAAATAATACTAACTCGTGCAAAAGATGCAACATTTTCTGGACGGCCTTAAAATTTAAAACCGTCTTCGGTAATTTCACGACTCTCCCTTTCTCTTTTTGCTCTTTCCTAGTCGTTTGTAGCTGAGTCGTGGCGTCCTTGTCTCCTCTTTTACCCTTTTCCTTTTTCTTCGGTTTCATTGCGCCCTTAATAAATCCATCACTTTGATTATTAAAATAATATTTAATCATTATTGCAATAATCAAAGTACAACTACAAACCTTGGCGAAATGCAGTAGCCCCGAGTAACCCAAAAATAATTCGTTAATTTTCTGCGCAGCATCTTCACTTTCTTTATCCCACGAGACAATTTTGTAACTCATCAGTGCTTCGTAAACGCACATGGCTTCTTTCAAGATGAGTAATTTTTGTTGCGATTCAGGGATTACGTCTGTTATATCGCAGCCGTCCTACGATCCATGATCTCTTAGTACATACTCATATTACACTCGCGAATTATTCAACTCGATGTGATAATGCGACAAAGAATTACCAATTCTAAATGTGTCAATTCGCATTTAATCATCCTCTCACACAAAGAGTCCAAATTTTCTTTAGTCCGGGCAACACTTGAATTTTCCTCACCCGATTCCATAGCTTTATTGACTATCAAACCCAGAGCATTAACAAGTTTACCTAACGGTTCTTGTAAAATAACGTCAACGTCTTTGGTGAGAGTGATGTTGCTGAAGGACAACGGAGGAAGGATCTCTTCCTCCTGCATGTAATAATCGCAAAAATGGGACCGAAGAACGTCTAATACAGGGACCGATAGTTCTGGGTTCATGCACACTGCATCGTAAAGCCCTGCAAGAAAAGTAATCCCGTATAAACCTGGTATACCAGCTATTCCCCAGTGGTATTGAATTTTGATAAAATAGAAGATAAATATTCATATTCAATATGTGGACAATAATAATTCGAACCGTCATAAAGTTGCGAACGAACTTCGGCTTGTTGCATGAAACACCTCCTCAAAATTCCTATCACCTCAAGGCACAAAGCCTCATTGGAAAACACAGAACTCGCAGATCTTCCCGTTCGAGTCAAAGAGATCTGCGTTAAAATCGAATGGCCAGAAGAGTAAGACGAGTTACTGGACTGACTCAAAACAGCCATGTTGGAAATTTTCAAATTTTTCAGCAGTTTTAGGAAACCGATGACCGCCATCTGTCTTGTATCCGTTATTCTGCAATTGCAAGGGATTCCTTAACATTTTGATTTTTGGTGAAATCGAATGGCTTCTTAAAAACGAAGTTTTAACTTCTTAGAAATTTTGTTATCTTCTTCAAAACGAAATATTTTCTATTCGTTAAACGAAGTACCTAGTTTCAAATATACCTCGAATAAAGAGCTTTGCGAAGAATCAAGATCAACTGATCTCTTATTGTCGAAGAAATCTTCGCCAAGGGTATAACCACCTCCAAAATGTTATGCCCAACATTCCCAGGAACCTGCAGAAGCGACTCGATAAGCTCAACGATACAACTCTGATTCTCCAACATAACGAGTGGAATTTTTCCACTGAAGACGTGGAGGCACTCAACATATTGAGCCACGTTAGAACCAGTGACGATTCTATTGCACAAAGTTTGTATAACAGATTGTGCTATATGCCGCTTCAGTTTAATCAACTTGAGCAGAATATCTCCTCCTAACTTCCACTGTTTCTCGGCTATCGTATCTCTACCAAGAGCCGAACCAACACCTAACAGTGTGAAGGCTAATTGAACGAGACCGTGCAACACGAAATCTCGTTCTTGTGCACTAAAAGAAAACATTTTTACTTATATTTTTACTTGTATTTTAACGTACTTGGTTTGTTCCTTGACATTTTTATTCAACAAATCGAGGATATCATAAAGTAAAGGTGTATCCAAAATATTTTTATCCTGTATAAATTAGATAAGAATTATCAACCTTGAGTCAATAACTTGCTTAAGGACCGCCTCGACATTAATTTCAACAGAAACCATCTCGCGGAACCAACAAGATTCTCTTTTCCTCTGCTCCTCATTTAAAGTCCGTGAAATCGAAGACCTAATCAAATCAAACACTTTCTCCTCGTAAAAAGCTACGGCAGATATCGTAAGCAACACAGTCAATTGGAACGGGTGTAAAACGAATTCCGGAGCTTTAGCCAAATTTTTCAAGCTGTTTAGAAAATCTTTTATACTCTCATGGCCTAGGGACGCAGCCTGGTAAATGTGATATAACACAGTGCTTTCGGCTTGTTGGGCGTCATGATCACTGGCATTTCCTGCCATAAATAATTTTTTAAAATTATTCAATAAACAAATGTTTAACAAAAAATTTTAAAACCCTTAAAAAGACATTACCTATCAAATCCAATGAGTCGGAATTTGCATTCCCCAAATAATAAGGATTATTGTAAATGCGTAAGGAGAAATAGTTCTGCAGCCTAAGAAAAATAGACCGACTGTTTTGAAACCGGCAGAGCTTCAACAGTTGATAAACGAAAGCTGGGAGTTCTTGGCATGTCACTTTGTCCATGATTTGGCCAAGTTTGTTAACGATTTTCGCATGTTCTTCTTTCGAGAGAGGGACTTCGCTATAAAACCCAATTATAATAACCATTATTCATAAATTGAGGATTTAAATCCTTCGAGAGTACCTGTACTATATAATTTAAACTTATGGCAGGTTGACGGTTTTTCAACTGTACAACAAAAGATTGATATGATTTAAAAGGCTCGGGGAAAAATTGGAGAATCTTACACAAACATGATGGTCAATGGCGTGATTATGTTCGGGTTCCATTGCATCATACAAAGCGAATTTATTATTTCCCCTTTGAATTGCGAACCTGTCATTTCCGTGTTGTTGTGTTCAACTAAATCTCTCTCACTTATTATATTCAGCAGTTCAGGTAAAATCTCCTTCCAACTACAAATTACAACGAATAATCTTGTAGCAATTAATTTATCAATCCACCATTATTTTTTACCTCATTTGCGTGACGAATCCTTTTTGCACGCAACCGACACAGAACTCGCACAATTCGACCAAATCGCAAGTCCTAAACTTGCCGAATTCTATACACAATCTGGTTACGATCGCGTTACATTGGGCGGTGGATAATTCATTTTCCTCGAGCTCCCGCATAGCAGTTTTGGCCACTGCATGTCTTTTTTTAACGGAATCATTCGAATCACCAAACGATTGGAGTAAATAGTTCCAAAGTGATGTGAAAATGGGCGAAGTGATGTTTTCCTTTACTAAATTAACCAGCTGCCAATTGTACAATAAATTTATTATCGCAAATGTACTGAAAAGTGGCCATAAACACCCGCAAATAATAATATTTACGACATGCACCGTTAGATCGATGCAGTGAGTAATAGTTGTTATTTCAAACAATATTATGGTCTATTATTTCATTCAAAACTAAGTTTTCAAAACAGTTTATTATATTAGTAATTTTTTATTATAAGTGTAGATTATTATAATAAAAAATTATAAATTAAAAAAATCATTGCAATAAAAATGATCATAATAAAAATTAAATTGAAAAATTGCATGGAATAACGCATGCGTGGAATGACGTAAGACGATTTCAAGGTCACAAAAAATGCAGCCATTATTTTTTTCCACATCCTGTATGTAGTGTCACCTATGGAGCACTAATACTAACTATGGTCGAGGAGGTAAAGTCGAGTTTATAGGTTATATATTTGAAATAACAAAATACATACGTCATCCTCGTTAATTGTGCTCACATATTCTTCCAGAGCTGTGAAATTACGTTTCTCACCAAATTCCCGTATTTTACTCTCCATTTTACGCGTTTTCTTCACCCAACAAACAAATACTAGCTCCAAATGTCAAACTTTCAAACTCCGAACTGTCAAAATTCTGACAGTTTATTTACGCAGTGTTCCCAACCTTAGGTTGCGAAATATCAATTTGACTAGTGCACGGAAGTGGACAGTAGCTTGCGACAGCTACTGTCCTAATTGCAAACATTCATAGACTTAATAATGCGCATAGAAACGCAGGCAACCAACACTTCGTTGGTGTATTGATTCAACCTACATTTCGATTTTAAAAATGATTGCTATTGTTATTATTGTTGCTATTTGTATAATTATTGCTTTTGTTATAATAATTGCTATTATTATTAATAATTTATAAATAACAATTAGAATAAATAACATCCAAATCCACAACTGCGCGATATTTCGGAAATGGGTTCAGCGAAAATCTGCAATAGAAAAATATTTACAAACTTCACAGAAATATTAACAAAATGTACTGGGAGATTTACAGCATTGACAGAAATATTCATAAAATTTACGAAAATACAACAAATAATAATTCAAGCTACCAACACGATCTTTTTGACGATGTAGTTTCCCAATCCTGACATCGTCGTGTTCAGAATCTTCAAGGCGTACGTAAGTGGACCATTCTGAGCGACTGTTATCTCAGGTATTTTCAACGTATCCAACGGGGGAATCCCCAATTCTTTTATGCCATTTTTCATGTAGGGCTGCCATTTTTTGGCTGTCTCAGCCAAACAAGTCTCCATACAAGAAGTTTCATTTTCATTGTAAATTTGGTGGCACTTATCCAAATAATGCGCTGGTCGTGATAGTTCTCAATCAATAAATGTTTTTCACTAAATACACGCAAAATAAAAGCTTAGCGGAAACCTGATTTTAATTGATTATAAAAAAAATTACTCACGGATTTCCAATGCAAAATTAACTCCGAAAATCACAAATGATAGCAGTAATAACCAATGATTGTTTTGGAGAGACATATTGAAGGCGGACTAGGGAATTAGACTAATTGGAGAGTGCAGATTCTAGCTTTATATGGCAAAAGGAGGACTTTAATTTATTCAGCGGGATATCATTAATTGATAACTGTAAAATCATCTGGGTAGATAGGCTTTGATGTGAATAAGATCTTTATTATGGGTTTAACAACAATTCAACAAGTAACATGATAAATAATTGATCTGGAATATCTTAGAATTACGTCTAAGTGTCCGCAATAAAAAGAACAAAATGTATAATAAATAATTTACTAGTACTACTCCTATTCATTAGATAAAGCAACTAGCTATGCTGGATTCAATTCAACACTACTGAACATTATTTTCTGAAGAGTTGGGTAAAAATAGATCGTCGTAGGGAATTTTGCTGAATCTCCTTGCAACAAAGAAAGACACCTTCCTTATAACTCGCTTTATGTCTGGTTGGACGGCGTTGGCTATAATTCCACTAAATTCGCCCAAAACTGAATTCAGGGCTGAATCTACAACAGAACCATATAAAACTACAATAAAATATTTTAAAATAATCGTACTTAAAGCTTGGTAATCCCCAAAAAAGTTGTCCAATTGCGTGTCGGCGCTTTTAATTTGAACATCCAAGTTGAACCTGGTGAAATTCATGTGCTTCCTTTCCTTCTTCATGAAGAAGTCAGCATAGCCAGTCCCGTTCATCCTCAAATCAGCTTAAAAAATTTGTCAAGGCTTGTTAATATTTTATGGTAGCTCACTCTAATTAGTACTTGAATAATATCAAAAGGAATATCCGTATGAAAATCATTTGGTAATTAATATTCATTTAAGTGCCGCATTAATATAGGAATTTCAGTACTCACTAAAGTTAGCCTTCCAAGGTCCATCGTTTTCGAAACCGATTCCCCAAATATTCCCAGACATTTCATACGTTCCATTTAGTTGCAGCAGTTTGAAAATTGCCGCTCCACTATACGTTGGATTAGGTTGGAATTCATACCTTTTTGACAAAAAAATAATAGATATTACTAAGTTTGGTCTACATATAACTAAAAATTGTATACTCGTACGTGATTATAGTCAATTTAAAACCTTACCTAAAAGACTCGACTTCATAATCGGTGAGTCCCACCACAGACATGTTGTATATCGTTAAATTGTAGGAAATCGGTCCATCTTGTTCGATTTTAACTTGTGGTACGACAATGGACTCCAAAGATGGTATTCCCAATTCTGGAACCCCATCTTTCAGGTATTGCCTCCATTTCAACGTGGAGTTGACAAAACAGGACTCGAACTCTCTAATTTCCGTTTCGTTTTTGACTTGCTTGCATCTCGGGACGTACGAAGCTGTTGGGGAAAAATGGAAAATTTTCAAACCTGAATTTGTGCGTGTGTAGATGGAAGAACTAACGTAAAGTGAGAGTGTAGGCTCCGAGTACGAAGACTAAACACAGACAAAGAGAATTATTCATTTTGCGAATTCCCCGGGAATTGCGATTCGAGTTACTTGAAGATGTTTATGGCTGGTGTTTACAGGATCGACTAACTGTATCTTGATGGTGACTCCATTAACCTACCTCAATCCTCGGGCCATGAAGAGAGTGCATCTCTGCTCGGTTTGTCACGAGGAAAATTTGAAAAGAGCCGGTGTACTGTTACTCGTAACACTGACCTTAATGCGGCGCGTCTGCCATTATGGTGAAACTTTTTCGCCAAGCTCTTAGATTCACAGGTTGAGTGCACCTAATTATTGAATTTAATATAACGGGCGAATAAAAAGTAAGGAAAGTTATAGAAAAATTGAATTTAAAATTATTCCTCCCAATTTTACTTATTGTTTTATTTCAAACAGCCTTTATTAAAGTAATTGCACATTTAAAAACGAAACTGGGGAAATTTACAACGCGGGTTCTCTGCTGATTTCCAAGCTTTTCTTCTGGAGGAGCATTTGTCTCAATGAGGTGGCCTCCTCTCTTAAAGTTAAGACTTGGGCTTTGAGGATGGCGTTTTCGTGTTCTAAAATCGTTGCCCTCAACGCGATTTGGTCTTCCCTTATTTTTCTGGCGTCCCTGGACTTCTTAGCTGCTTGGTTGTTCCTCCTCCGCCTTTCGAAGTATTTTTCGTCCTTTTGCTCGTCAGGGATTGGCTTCTTCTCGCCTCTCTGTCTCCTGTAGTTTTGGGCGTAGATTTGGCCGTAAGGGCTGATTTGTTGGGATTCTAAGTACATTAATTTCGGCGATTAATTTTCGAATGGATTCATTAAAGGTAATGTGGGTGAAATTTGTAGGTAGTCTTCACGTTTCGGTCTGTAGGAAATTTCAGGTGATGGATGTTTTTAATTGGGTTAACAATGTACCTAGAACGTCCTGGTTTGCTTGTATTTGGATGGGGTAGCGAGACAAATTTGGTGGCTCCAAGTCGACGAAAGTCCGTTCGTGGTCCAGGCAATTTAAATCTTCGGATGCTGGAGACTGCAGTGGGCAGTCGGGAGGGAAACGCGGCACTCGGAAATGCCTGTGGAATTCTACAATTTTCGTTAAAATTTCAAACCAATTTATTCATTTGTATGGAAAATATGGATTAGAATCAATGAAAGAAGTTGTAAACTTACCTGTAGAGGGTGGCGTCAAGAGGTAGTTGTAATTCCTCAAGAAATGGAATGCTGATAGGGCAGTCATCGGAAAAACAGCACTATTAGAATTAGCACAGTGAAAATGGGGTGGATGTGGATTCATTCTCATTTTCTTCGGAATAAGTTTTCATCGCTTCACATTTTTAGTCGGGGGAAATTTTTAACGAGAAAATCACGCTTGATTTTCACACTGATATTGAACTAGGATCAAGATGAGTAATGATCTTGAATTTAGCTCTTTTAAAATAATCTACAACGAATTCCCGATATTTGAGAGAGCAGTTGGTGTGGATTCTACACCAGAATGAAGTGTTGAAACTCAACACTGAAGGATTAGTTCACCCCGAGTTCCATGACGCTATAGGCCCTTGAGGCGTCGGCGTCGCGTTCGCCCCGCCCAGGCGTCGCGACGCCTCCGCCCTATTGGTGCAACAAGCGTTGGAAAACAATTTTCCCGAGCCCTTTCCCGGCCAGATCCCACCCTAAACGTGTTTGGCTTTTAACATCCCCCTCGTTGAATAATTGAAGGGGGCAGAAGGTGGGCGATATGACCGAATGGGTTATTATTGAAGAGCTGGTAACTAGCTTCGCCCGCCAGTTGACTGGTACACACGCTTACATTTAACCGGCATCATTTATTCAGAATTTTTTTCCAGCGGTAAATTTGACCGTATCGGGTGGGGCGCGTTCATTATTCACGCAAATGCGCCTCTGATAAACCGTAAGTTATTGTAAATGGACGTCGGGGTTGTGTTTTGTTCGGTTTATTATTACTCGACGCGGGGACATTATTATACTCTTCAAAATGGTTTATTGTATTCGTCATGCTATATGTAATCACGGTTGTTTCACCTTAACTGGTTTATAGCCACATCGAAGACATTCACTAGCGTTGCACGTAAACATTTTTGCGGGACTTCAAGGAAAAACAACATTATGATAAATTCGTGTGCAGCCAAACTAACATAATTGTTTGGAACATGTTCGATTGAATTCTATCCACCCCCAATGGAAAGGGTGGCGTCCAAAAGGGCTCAGGCTCCGCAGGGCACAACTTTTCCAAAGGTTTCCAGCATTTCTTCTGAGGGCAACCTGAGCAACTGATGTTAGTCGGGCTGATTTCGTACACAGGTCTTCCTTCTTCCAAAGTATTCGGGGAATAATAGCAAACGATGAGATGCCCTCCGTCGAACGACGATCTCCCGCAACCCATCCACTTAGCACCATCTGATATAACTTGAATGTAATTATGCCAGCGCGAATTCTTCTCGTATACGTAAGGTGCATTTTGTTGTTCTAACACACTAGTCTCCAGGGCTATGCGTTCCTCATTGGTTTTATTCGTGAAAACAGTTTCAAAATCCGAATCCTCGCTGTAGTAGAACAATTCTGTATAGTTCCCGATTCGGGCAAACTTGCAGTTGTGGTCTGGTCCTACGTTGCACTGGTTCGCCCAACACTGGGCGATGAAGGCCAGCTCTTGACTGTAGGACAGAGAGTTCATTTTCGCCGCAGGAGGGCCTTTAAAATTACTACGGAAGTAGTTGTTTAAGGCTATCAGTTGTTTTTGATCATCTGATGAAAACATTTGAAATGAGCTTCCCGCACCGCAGACCAGAACCATGCTGCACGGGGCTGACTTGCACATGGTGATGTTGCCTTTGCAATAACTTTTGCAATAGGGATTGCCGTGTTCTATTACATCGTCCCAAGTCACGGTCGCTGATTGGCACAAGAACACAGCGAGTGAGAAAACTATTGCTTTCATTTGCGTTCAGATCTTAGCAGAAAGTTTTTGACTTGACTTACTCTTACAATTGACAATTGCCCGTAATGTCCATTGAGTTTTATCATAGACTAAAAATTGTTTAGAATAGTTTCTGGTAATTTTTAAATGATGGACTACCTTAGGTTTGAGTACGAGCTTAGAGGAAAGGGCAATCTCTGACATAAGAACATATGAGCTTTTAATAATAGAAACATGAGAATTCCGATTCACATCAGCAAATACATTGATGGCACAAAGGGCAGACGGAAGACAAACAACCCATGTAACGACCAAACCAAACAGAAGGTCCGCGTAATACATTTGTAATGTGTCTATTTGTAGGCGTTTTGTATTACAGAACGTGTTGACATTTCGACGATATCCAATCTTCACAAACATCGGGGGTCATTTGTGTGCCAACACCAACCCCAAAGGTTAATTTCTGTTTGTTCTCTATAGGAATTGTTCTTTCGTACCTTTATAGGCAAAATTCTGTACGTTTATAACTACAATTCTGTACCTAAGTACGTGCAATTCTGTCGCAAATTAAATCGCGAATTCAAGTGAACCATTCCCTCCACTCAACCTCATGGGGTATTCAACAAACAGCAAAGGGAATGACTAATTTTTACATCATTTCCACCGATTAACGGACCCTCAATCGGCCGCTCAAGCGATCGCATACAAAATTGATAAAACGGAAGAATGCGCCAGCTAATGTCATATTCTGTAATTTGCGGATGGCGTGTCATCCCTTTCATCATCCTCAGGTGCCCACAACGGTGGATAATTATTATGTACGGGGGTGGGTTGGTAGTTGCGAGCCGTGAGATTCTCAACACTCGGTCTGCTTACTTAATCGTCGTGCTGTGCCACAACCCCAATTAGAAATGGCAAGGTGACAACCTGGAAATGCCCAAAGCGAACGTTCCTATTTCCTCACAGACCAGAATCATTGATCAAAAGAATGCTCAGTCAACGCCAGAACTCATTAATCAGCAATAAGCAAACTTTACTTCGGAACTCTGACCGCAAAATTCCGTCATTTCCCAGCATTTAATCAGTAGAAAAATAAGTAAACCCTTATACTTCGGGACTCATTTTGCCACAAAATTCCGTCATTTCCCGGCGTTCAATAGGCGGAAAACCTGTGGAAAAGTAGGGCTAACCGCATCAACCCTGGAAGTGGCGTGACCGCGCTTGATGGCGTCGGTAATTTAACGCCACCGCGGCGCGGCGCCCACGCTTCCCTCGAAATCGCGTAAAGATGGGGAAACATCCCTCATTATCATTCCGGGGATGGAAAAGTTGGCGCTTTCACCCTTCCCGTCCGGCGAACGGTGTGAAAATGCCACCTGCCTGCGCACCGTGACTTTGTTATGGAAACAAAATTACCGCTGAAACAGTCATCGCTATTAGGGTCATTAGATACCCTTGGGCTATTTTAATACAATCATTGAATTAAACAGTACCC
This sequence comes from Hydrochus callosus, assembly GCA_033557855.1. NCBI lineage: Eukaryota > Metazoa > Arthropoda > Insecta > Coleoptera > Hydrochidae > Hydrochus > Hydrochus callosus. The sequence continues at coordinate 37,267 of JAUIMY010000235.1, read as the reverse complement.
AATACACAGTACTGTTTATTCAATTCTACAACCTAGAACGAAAACGTTTGGGTTGATATTAGCTGACGTTAGTTCGAATCCCACCGAGGGATAACTTTTTAAAAATCTACATTAATTTTCTGGTCACATACCATTAACCATCACCAGCCCAATCACACTACAACCATTCTCTTCACATCACCACAAATATCAAATTTACCAATTTATAAATTTATTTACTATTAAATACACGGGAATTCGTTTAATTTGATTATTTAAGGTCTACTCTGACAAATATACTGATGTGAATAGGCAGATTTTTACGTCAATCCTGATTAAATGCGATAATTTTCGTTTTAGTATATATATTTCAGTATATATAATATATACCACCTTATAGCATAGTATAAATAGTGAGCGGAATGTCCTTCATGGAAATTCTGAAAAAAAACCGCACGAAAACGCGTTAATTCTAACGGAAATGGTAAAAAAACGCGCGCGGGAATTAACGTCCCGGCGCCTCCGCCAAAGTGCGTCCGATTTCTCGATTTTCGATGCGCCTTTGGTGGAGGCGTATACCGACCATTAGCCATTTATGTCAGTCAAACGCCGCGTCGCGTCTCCCCGATCAATTTTTCAGTCGAATCGCGGAGGCCAAACAGAACGGCGAACTGTCAAAGTCATCGAATCGAACGAAACGTCAAAATCAGTCGTGTCAAATTTGTGCGTTTTTCGCCCTTTTTTCGCCCACTTTCATCAAAATTTGCCCTAAAAAGGCTTCCTCGACGTTCTTTGAGTCGATTCGATGGACGACGCGTAGCCTGGCATACATTTTCGGCCCCTAAATTTCCCACGTAATAGACCGTTTGAGGTTAGTTAGCATGTAAAATTTTAAGTGGGGAAACGTCAATTTTCTCCAATTTGCCTGCGATTTTCGCCGATTTATCCCCAATTTTCTCAATTTTGCTGCGATTTTCGCCAATTAGCCTCCGATTTTCGCCAATTAGCCTCCGATTTTCAAAAATAAACACGTTTCAAAATTGAAATGTCCTCTTCGATTACGAAGCGCTTTTGTGCTCTGGAACCTCTCGACTCGAAGCTGCCCATAAAAGAGGAAATCGACCATTTTTATGGGCATAAACACGAATGTACTGTTGATGCGTAATGTGATACTGGTCGTGAGAGATTATCGAGCCAAAGCAGGTGCCTGTGTGACACGTAAGGCCCTTGCGTCGCGCTAACTTATTAAATCAGTCACCCCCCAACATTAGGGCAACGATCAAACGATGGTTTTGTCGGGACACAAGGAAAGATTAACTGTCTTGCGCTACGCCCAATTCCCCAAAAGTTAATAATTCCTCGGGAATCATTCAATCCCGATTTTACTGTGTTTTGTTGGGTGTGACATGCACATAAAGGTGGGCTTTTATATTGTTGCTGGGATTATTATAGAACTATTGTTGGGAAAACAATTTATCTTCTTAGTTTCGTTTATTAAAACTAATACTTTGTACTTTCAATTAGTCTCACAATTGTTACTGAATAGGGAATAGTTATCTATTCAAGTACCTATGTATTATGATTACCTAAGAGCATTGACTTAAATCACTAAGGATCGTACGTAGTTCGTTGGGCATTTTTAGGCGATTTGTACTCGACGAAGTTTTTGGTCGTTTGAGGCTCGATCTGCTTCCTTAGGATCGTTTTGTGCAGAATGATGTGGGAAATGCTGGTTATCAAAGCAGTGATTGCGAAAACTTGGAATGTCTGGGATCCTCCAATGTAATTGTATAAGAGTCCGCCGAAAATACTTCCAATTGCATAGCCTAAAGTTTTACATATTCAAACGATAATGAATAGAATTAATTGGAATTGGAAATATAATGGAATTAAATAGAAAATAAATAGAATTAAACCAACCGAATCCATCGTCCATTCCAGCAGCAATTCCTTGCATTGTAGCTGAAGCTCCTGGTGGAGCGATCTCATTGGCATACCCCACAATAGTGGTGTAAGTTAGGGCGTAAGTTGGTCCTTGCATGGCTAATTCAACAGGAATTATCCACCAAGGGTTCGGGGCCACTGAGACCATTGCCAGGCGCAAAGCGTAGAATACGAAGCATAGGGTGAAGCATGTGGAATGGCCAAACCTTTGGAGAATTTTACCTGAAAATATTTCAATATTTCAATATTTCAAAGGAAAAATTGTCTGTATGTTGTATCAAGTCAAGTACCATATAATAAAATGAAGGTACCTGATATGGAAAAGAAAATCACTTCACCACCAAGAGTCTCAGCTGCCACTATCAATCCTTCAATTAACTTAATGCTAGTCGTGGATGTGGCAATAGCCAAATCTTCCAGATACCAAAAGAGGAAGTACACTATAAAGCCATCCAAAATCCCAGCCATTACGGCGAAGCATATGAAAGTGATTGTGTGTCTGTTGTTGAGGAGATTCTTCACATCTCTGAAGATATTTTGGGGTTGCTCCATAACTGGAAGCTGCAAACAACAGAAGAGTTGCTACAATAATCGCACACAAATAAAAATGCTAATTCTAAACGAAATTGGATACATACCTTCAGATAAATACAAGAAATCAGATCGAAAACAGTGAATACAACCATCACAATAAGTGCTGGGACATAACTTATGGACCTCCCGGAGAAGAGGTCCACCATATAACCCGATATGAGAGCTGTCAATCCAAATCCTATGGTACCCCAAACCCTCTGCTTCCCATAATCGTAGTCTTCTCCAATAACATCGAAACATATGGCATCACTAACAGAATTAGCCACGTTGAAGGCAATAGTTCCTAGAGACATTAGAGTCAAGAAGACCCAAAACTCCCAACTTCTGTACATGCATTTAGAATCGACCTCAACTGCTTCGGTGCAATTAAAAGTGCTCGTCCCATCGAAGGCTTCAAATATCTCTTCTTGGCAAACAGATGGTTCCAATTGCACGTCCAAACCGTAAAGTCTCAACTCGAAATCCCTTTGGACCTCGGAGTTCCAGCAAACCACCTTTTGCGTCCCTTCGCAATATTGACGAACGTCCAAACCCTAGAAAATTCCATGCAGTTCGATTGAAGTTAATTTGGGTGTAAAGACTATCACTGCACTAACGGTGACATTACATGACTCCAAACTCTCGTTGGCGGTCTTATGGAAGGTGTAGACTGCTAAATTCCTCGAAGGGATCAGGTACAAAAGGGAATAGCAAGCGCTCATGGCAAAAATAATCCCCATGAAGAGGGTCTTCCTGTAATTCCTGTACACGTCGACTAGAAGTCCGAAAGAGGGCTTGGCGATGAGGAAGGCGAATGGTAGAATTCCCGTTATGGTCCCCATTATGACTGAGGAAATGCCCAGTTCTTTGCCATAAACCGAGAGTTGGGGGAGGATTGGCCCCATTGCTGCAATTTGAAGGGAACGGTTGTTAGCAGAAGAAGGGATGGTTGTTAACATTAAAAAGGCTGACTCACCCGCCATAAAGAAAAAATAATGCCCTTTAATGGGCAATAATTTCCTATTCACCCCCATCCCTCCTGGTCGGTGGAAAATGGACTAACTCACATGCTGAAAACTGAGCAATTTTTAACCGATAATTGGCCCTATTATGATACAATTGTTCTAGGATTTATCAGGCCAATCCTGTGATACGAGCAGATTATTTTTATCAGTACGCAATGAGCAAACATTTTGCAACTGAAGTAAACCAGACGCGACTGAACTGGCGAAATCTGATTTGTCAAATATGTGGTTAAATATTACTGTGTTTTCATATCTGTGAATTTATCATTTATCTTTGCCATAAAGCGAGTTGCTGGTGTAGCGAGCCCGGTACACCTCCATAGATTAACGAGTTGGTTGGGATGGTTAATTAATGGAAATGCGGTTGAATTATTCCACTCCACTCTCGTGAATTGATGCTATGTGTGGGCATGGGGAATTTACTAGGCGACACAACTCAATAACTGCTGGTATCACAGTATTTGAATATTCTAGTTATTTTCTTTGAAGGCCAGAAGTTTGGGTACAAAAGTCAGCAGAAATTTCGATTGAATTGAGTTGGAATTTGATTCGTTTTACAACTAGCAGTTAAATTTTTGGCTGTTTGTGGAATACTCACGAAGCTGAAATTGATGTGAATGGCACCACACTAACGAGTATTTTGAACCCAGAACAAGTGAAGTATATGTGCATGTTCACTGAGCACTAATCAACAAGTTGACTCACACACGGTTTCATGATGTCTGGAAGCGGGATAAGGCGGTAGATACGTGGAATCCAAGCGAATGATAATGAGGAGTTGCCAACTTTCTCTGTTGATGAGCATTAATTAGTAGTCGCGAGTTCCACATAAATTTGTTTTCATCATGAATATTCATTTCTAGTTTGACTGTTTCTGTACAGTTTAGAATAACTTGGATCTATTATCTATTTTACTCGAATGTCGAGAATTGTTGGGAAGATTCGCGGATTTATAAATAATGCACATTTTAAAAGAATAATCGTCAGATTTTATTGGCCAAAGGCGCTATTGGGATTTTTTTACAGCCAATATTACAGTAATAGTTGATTTTTGAACGTGAGCCTACGTTTATGGGTCGATGATTTCTATGGTACCAGTACGGATAGGAGACATGGTACCGTCAGAACCAATGTAGAGGTTTCCACCGACACTTGAAGCTGCTGTAGCACCCAGTCCACTCAATCCTACCAAACCACCGCCCAAGCCTAATCCTGAACCTAAAGAGATATGACTTTAGTAATTGTGGTGCTTAGTACAATAGGTTGACGATAGTATGAATAATTGAGTTGAAATCAGTTGGATAATGGGAAAAACTCAGTAATTGAACAGCAGATTAAAGTACCTGCTGTCGCGTCAACGACTAGAGCACCTCCTCCAGAACCACCACCTAGTATTCCTCCTGCAAGACCTCCACTGACACTGCTCGAAAGTCCACCACCAAGTCCACCAATCGTTACAGACTCCACTCCGGAAGACCCAGACAGTCCACCAATGCCCACTCCTCCTAAACCTGAAGTACCAATGGAGATACCAGCAGGTTGAGAGATGGAAACTGAAGGTTCCAACACAGAAACGGCCGGTTGTATGGTCACCGAAGGTGCCAGAGTACTGACGGAAACATCTGAACCATAATTAACGTTTGCAGATAAATCGACACTACCCGATCCTCCCCCTGAGATATCTAATCCTGTGACTCCCCCGCTCAAATCAGACAATCCTCCGGTTAAACCAACTCCGGTTAGGCCTCCGTCAAGTCCGGATAAACCGCCGCTAATCCCGGTTAAGCCTCCGCTAATTCCGGTTAAGCCTCCGCTAATTCCGGTTAAGCCTCCGCCAATTCCGGTTAAGCCTCCACCAATTCCAGTTAAGCCTCCGCCAATGCCAGTTAGGCCTCCATCAACCCCTGTTACGCCTTCGGAAACCTTAAGTCCGGTTATGTCTCCGCTCACAGTGATGCCAGAGCTTCCAGTCGTACCAATGCCAGTTAATCCTCCGCCAACTCCAGTTAACCCGCCTCCGATTCCAGTTAACCCTCCAGTCACACTGCTAACTCCACCTAATCCAGAACCGTCAAGTCCCGATAAGTCAGCGGTTACGCTGATGTCGGTGCTTCCTGTTGAGCCGATGGTAGTTAACCCTCCGCCGAGCCCGGTCAAACCTCCACCAAGCCCAGTTAAACCTCCACCAAGCCCGGTCAAACCTCCACCAAGCCCAGTCAATCCTCCGGTTAACCCTCCGGCTCCAGATAACCCTCGGTTAATTTCGAATCCCGCTATGTCCCCGCCGACGAGAGGACTTCCAGTTACCCCAAGACCTGTTGACACTCCAGAAACGCCGAGACCCGTGGTCAATCCCAAATTCAAACCCAAATTTGAAGCTAGATCCTTTGCTACTCCCGTGGTGATGGCTTGATTGAGGACGCTGCCCAGATTTCCCACGTCGAAGTAATTGGCGTAGGTGTAAGGGCCGAAGAGTTTCGAGGTGATCTTGTCGTAGCCCACGCCGATGATTTGCTCGAAGACCCTCTTGATGGCTTCGGCTAGGTTGATTCTGTACTTGGCCAGGTTGATTGGTATCCTGGACCCTGGATGAGGAGGAGGAAACGAGAAATGCTGGAATATCCAATGGTAATGGACTCACCTTGTTTGGTGATCCTGTACGTGGTGCGTCTCGGCTTCACGACCACTTGTATGTCTTTGATGCTGGGCATTATCAGTCTGACTGTGTTGATCAAATTCATGGTGTCGACAGCGTTCAAGTTGCCACTGGCCATCAGCGAGAGCTTGTTCAACACGTCGGTTATCAAATCGACGGGGTTGACTGTTGACGCGGTGCCAGTCAAAATGCCACCGGAAATTGGCGCGACTGTGACTCCCACGGGCACGGCGGTGGTGAGACCGGAAACTCCGCCCAGTTTGTTGATGGCGTCGGATATGTACTTGACGATTAGGTAAATTTCGGCGTCGTCTGAAATTTAGATAGGACATCAGAAGGGATTTGCAGTGTTTGTTGGAGAAAGTCAGGTCTACCAATTCCAAATTTAACTCGTCCTTTTCCCGGTAATCTGGCTCCTAGCACCCTCGATCCGCCCAAAAGATCGCCGTCCATGAGCATCTTGTCCACCTTCATGGTGAAATTCAAATAGGGTTCGTCGTTCCTAAGACAGACGAACGTGTTAAGGACAAAACTTCCTCCGGCAACTTCACTTTTACCTGGCCGAGATGAGCCTCAGCGTGTTGAAGCCCTTGATGGCGCAGTTGCCCATGGTGAATCTGATGTTGTTCCTGTTGTAATTGTGCTTGCCCATCATGAACGGATAGAAAGAGGGAAGGCCCAGCCATTTGTTGCCGGTGAGGAGGAGAGGGAGGACGTTCTGCGCCACTTGGAGGGCGCAAGTCTCGAATAGGCCGTCGTTGTTGCAACGTCTGATTGGTGCTGTCAGGGAGATGATTAGGATTTTGGTAACAGTTCTTTTAAAAAATGGTGATTTTGCTGGAGTAGGTGATTCAACTTTACCTATCACAGGGGTGTTGAAGAAGTCTGCGTAAGTATAAGGTCCTCTGAGTGCAGCGGTGATGCGGTTGTAGCCAATTGTCAGGATTTCTTCGAAGATCGATTTTATGGCTGCCATGATCTGCAACCTGTAGCCGTCCAGATTGAGGCCGTATTGAGAATCTGCACGAGGGAAACAAAGAGGAAGTACAGCACGACGAATACTATGTACACTTTTGAATCTTTTAAAACTTCGTTTTAATGACTTAATGAAGAGTAAAAGAGTAAAAGTTTGTTGTACTGAAGAGAGGGACTCACTTGTGGGTCTGAAGCTGTAGCTGAATCCTCTAGGAATCACTTCAATATTCACTTCGGAAACCCTCCTGTTGTTCACCATGAGGCCACTCAACACGTCTAAGGATCCGGTTGCGTACTTGATGATGATCCTTATTTCAACATTATCTGAAACGTTCTGTGTAAAATTCGGCTTGTGGTTTGATTAGTCAGCGGGTACCTATGTTGAGGATTACATTTCCACTTGGTATTAATGCGATGTCTCCAATTCTGGAACCAGCTAGGTAGCTTCCTTCCATCCTCAAATTCTTAACCGTTAAGGTTAAGTTGAGGTAGGGTTGGACGTTCCTGGATAAAAATCACCAATTATGTTAACCTGCACTTTTTAATTAGAAAAAGCCTCATTTAACGGGGAGCTTTTCGAAATCAGCCTCATTAAAAAGGGGAACTGTTCGAAATCTCATTCAACACATTAGGAAATCTTACTGCACAGTAAGTCGAGGTGGCTGAAAGATGGGGCAAATTTGTTAAAAACTCACAAAGCTGATACGAGGGCCAAAGTGTCGAACCCAAACACTCTGCAACCACTCATGAGTAGCCTAACATTACCAACGTTATAGGCGTGCTGCGTGATGACCATAGGCAGGAAGGAAGGAATACCAAGACTGGCGTCACCTGAAGAATTGCCTGGTGAATTTACGTCAAGTTGACCCCAAATCCTTACCTCTGATCAGTATTGGAATCGTTTGTCTGGCTACATTGATCGCGCAATTGCCGAAGAGCACATCGTCATCACATCTCGACCACCAGCTGGCTATAAAAATTAAAATTTAGTAGCTGTGAGAATTGAAATTGCAATTTTGTGAAAGTTGCATTTTGCAAACCAACGGTCGCTCCTACTTACGGAGTAACATCATACTCCCCGAAGCTAGGCTTAGAGCCGAGACAAAACACAATACCCTCAACATATCTACAGAGGTAGTGTGACATTCGTGGGAAGGCTGCTACTTATATATCACTTTCGAGATAATGAATTGACTAGGGAACACATAAAAAAACATACTTATGTGAAAGGTGCTGCATTTCGTTTTGTTTTATCTCGTTGGTGATCAATTTCAGTTGAGAGTTGCACAGAAGAAAACATTTTCGAGAAGATATTAAATTTTGGAATGCGAAATATGTGCGAAGGCTCACGCCAAAAGATGTGTGGGGCTATACATCTTAGCAGCAATCTTAACAAGATAAGATTCTCTTGTTGCTAGGGTGCACGTCCCGAACCTGCGTACCGTTGAAATTGGCTGCTCCGCACCAGGAGCTGCATTTTTACGCTGGAATGCAACTATTTTTCTCCTCTCGGTTTTGAGTGCTAAAATTAGAATTCCAGAACCTTCTCAAAGTGGGATTTAGTTTAAATTAGTTGGGTTCGAGTGGAAAAAGGGTAGTTGTGTGGATTGATTTATCAAATGGTGTAGTAACTCACTAAATGCGAATCAATTGTTTTAATGATCAACTATTTCAAATTTAGATTTCAATGTTGAGCGGTTTTTTTAAGAAGTCGCAGCATCCACTTTCTTCGGAACGTGAATTTTAGATTTCGGGGATGTCGATGTTTTGGTTGTCCGTTGAGTTGAAGGAGTTGTTGATGTTGTTGAAGTGCCTTCTACTTTCGGTGTACCTTCAACTTTGGACGGAGCTTCTACTTTGGACGAAGCTTCCACTTTAGGCGAAGCTTCCACTTTAGACGAGGCTTCCACTTTTAGACCTTCCGCATTCGCCGAATCGCCTACTTTAGGCAAAGCTTCTCCCTTAGGTGAATTATCAACTTTTCGTGAAGTTTCTACTTTCCGTGCGCTGTCCATCGCCGTTGGCCCTCCAAGTTGTGTTGTTTCGCCTGCTTTTGTCGATTCTTCGCCATGTTCTGGTTTTTCCAAAGTTTTCTCTTCTGAGTTTTGCTGACCTAAACCGGAACCGCCTTCTGGAGTTTTATCGTCCGAATTTGGACCAGCAGCTCCAACGATTCCGTTTCTTCCGAAATTTCCAGGCAAAAGTTTCCCAAGCCCGTCCCTATGGGTGAGCTGGCGCAACCTCTCTCTCCTCTGGTTTTCTCGCATCCTGAATTGTTCCATGGCTCTTTCCGCAGCCCTTGACCTTTCTTCTTCGGAAACCAAAGTTCTTAGGGTGCCGATGACTCCTTGTACCTCCAAGTGGACGATGCGGTTGTCCTGGACTAAACCATGGTCGATTCTGTCGATTAGGCTCCTCAATCTTTGGACTACATTCTCCAGGACTAACCTAGCTCCATCGGGAGATCGATTAGCAGAAGCCCTTCTTGAAGGAAGGGTCAAAGCTGGGCGAGGGGTGGTTCTGTAGTTGACTAAAGGGATGGTTGGAAAATGGGTCGTCCTGTGGTTCACCAAAGGAATAACTGGAAGAGGCAAATTGTGGGAAGCTCCAACGGTATCGTCTTCAATTAAATTGGTTTTGACATCGGTAGCTTCTCTTTTCTGCTTGAAGGTCTTCTCTAATTTCAATCTGAACTGGTAGCCGTTGGATTTCCGAACCATTTTCTGCAGAGTGTCGTCTGTAAATCGAAAGAATTCATAACGATTGTCCAGAAGACCACACATTTAAAATTACAATTACAATTTAATTATGTGGAACTTTGGAATTAATTATTTGAAACGAATTCGATTTCATACGATCTAAATTTTCCCTGAGTTGGCATCGACACGTAGACTTTTTCTCGTCGAAGGAAGACTTATTCGGATAGGAGCAAATCAGTTCGCAGTATTTCCGCTTCGTTTCCAAAGGGGCGGATTTTCCATTTTTGTAATTTTGTGGCGCCGAATCGGCGAAAGCCAACGCACAAAAACTTATTGAAATCAAAAATTTCTTCACATCCATCTTGCACTGTTAACGGCTACAGAAATTGTAATGAAGTGCTGGCAGTTGGAATTTTATTACTCAGCCATCATGTTACTAGCAACTGCTGAGTCCGCTTATGGAACGAATTGTTTCCATTTCGAAATAGTGCACCCAAGGCAAATTAAACTCGAATAAGTTGCATAAATTTAATTTATTCAGGAGTAGATTTTTTTTGGTATTTATTACATAGTTTCGAATTCGAAGATGGAAATGCAAAAAGGAAATGGGATAATTGGGAATGTGATGAAGTTCACTTTCGTAAGATCACTTTTTTAAGTTCACTTTTCGTAATTTCACTTCTTGTAAGTTCACTTTTAGCAAGTTCGCGTTTTGTCAGTTCACTTTTTGAAAGTTCACATCGCAGTCTTTTTCACTACAGTCCGCGCAGTACGCTACATATCACAGAGAAATAACTTATCGTAAACTTTAATCCCGACAGTCTATTTTCACTTCCCTTTCGCTTGGCAAATCCTCCAAAACCAAAGAAGTCTCCCCTATGGGCGCAGCTGATTCCATCAGGTTCTCTGCGCTCAAAGAACCAACCCCGAAGTCAGCAGTAGCTTGGGACGTCCTGGGCCTCCTGAAGCTCGCCCTGAGGATGCTGGCCACATCCGCGGCTGTTAAACCATTAGAGGAGCTGGCCAAAGTCGCCAGTTGCCTCCGAAAGGTGGCATTGCGACTTTGGTTGCCAGAATTTTGGTTCATCTCCACCAAAACTGCATTGTAGTCCGGCGGTGGAGGTTGGCTTTCCATTTGGTTGACTTCGTTCCTTCTGCTGCTGCTTTCTCCCAAAGCGTTCGCTATCCTCCTGACGCTCCTCCTCACACTTTGTCTCAGTATCTTCGCCAGTCTTGAGCCTGTAGCTGTCGTGTAAGACGGCGGTGGTGTGTATTTTGGTGGTGGATCTTCAGCTGTGGCATTGGTAGCTGCTGGTGTGTTGGTTGAAGGTGACGTGGACACTTGAGCGGTGTCATCCATTTGGTCGCCGATTGGCGGGCGGTAGAGCAACTGGATTCTCTGGAAATTGTAGATATGACGTATATAATCACAATCACATAGGTACATTCCCTTAATTCTCCTTAAAATCTCTTAATCCTCCTTACCCCTTAAAAAACAATTCAATTGAAGGTTATTTTATAAATAAAATAAAATAAATTCAATTCAATTAATAAATAAGGCTTTACCGGTTCTTGGTAATCCTTGCAGCACGAAAAAATCGAGGATTTATTGACGATTGTTTTAAAATTCCAAATCTTTGATAACTTACATCCAATATGTCCGGTGGCCCAGTGTTCAGGTATCTGTAGCTTTGTATCACAGCGACAAAAGGCACGCAAAGTACTGGAAGGAGCTGGATCATCGAGCCAGCTTGCCTGGCCCAAAGAGGCCAATACTCTACAGTAGGGGCGTGATGCCATACGAAGAGTTCGCGGAAGTTGCCGTTTTTGAATGTGGCGATGCAGAAAATCTGTGGAAGTTTAGATTGAAACAACATCGAGTGAAGAATTATTCGGTTGTTCTGGAATTCATGGATCCCGTTTTCTGTTGACTGAGTAAATGGCCAAATTCAGATTTTGCACTTACTGTTAAAGCAACTGGCAGGACGACATTCCAGGTGAATGATAGCAAAGCTGGTGCCCACGTTGCAAAACACGTGGAAACTGATGGGGATTTGAATAGGGCGGTCACCACAGTGTCGCCACTGTAAGGACGACCTCGCACCATGAAAACGGCGATGATTTGCAGGAGCATCACCAAAATGATCCACCAGAATCCGCCAACGGTGAAGTCGAGGAAGTAGACGACGTAAATCCCAAACTAGAGAAAAATTAAAACTTGGTTTTGAAGAGAATAGTAATTGATAAAGAACACTCCGAAAACGTCTTTAAAGTAAACTAAACCCCAAAGTATGATTGAGTATATGAGTACCTCTGTGGTCATTGGCAGGCCAAGGACGAAGCCACAGGCGCAACTGAAGAAAGTGATTGTCGTTTCCCAAGACTTGAGCACCTTAGCTTTGATGGCCATGATTCCTGTGATGAGGCAATGCCAAATCGCCAACTGTTGGGCTATTCCGAAGAGGATGAGGATGAAGTAGAAGAGGACGGTCCAGAAAGGAGAAAACTCATCGGAACCTAAGAGGGCGAAAGTTGCTGGGACTAGTTCAGTTGCTAACCTGAGGACCTGGAAGAATCTTCAGTCACTTACGTCACCAGTTACATAGTTGCTCCACTTAAAATTTGCTTTGCCGCACAAAATTGTCCCTCCCCCAAAAGTTATATTTTTCACATCTCTCAACTACAAATTTTGGTGGGTGAGCATAACAACGTAAACTTTATGTAGGAACGTAAGGGTACAATATTTTATTAAATTTGGCACTTTTAAAATTTCTTGAATCCTCCACGGAAGTTACATACTTGGTATCCACTTTCCGTCGATATGTCCAGCCCGGGTCTAACAACTCTCTCGCCCAGAATGAAAGAGTTATGCGTCATGTACCTAACTGGCGTTGTGTAGAGTTTCGGTGGAAGAGGTTCCTTAGTTGAACGCAGGAAAGTGTAGGTGCTCATTTTCTCTGGAATTAGTATTGGTTGGTGCTGTCTAAACCATGGGTTATTGTGCAATAACAACTAATGGTACAACATTCAACGGTTCACTCACCAAATGAGTCGGGTTGATAGCTGTATCCGTAAGACCTCAGTATTTGGACGCAAGTGTTGGCCAAGAAGGCAGCTAGGATGAGAACGGTAAAAGTGATTATGGCTATCAGACTAGAGTCTCTTTGCAACAAATTCTTGTTTTTGTTGTGAGAAGCGATTTGCATAACAGCAGCGCCGAGGAGGCCCCACGTGAGGAAGACTTCTTGAACAGCAGCCAACCAACTCTGCAGAAACGTCTAATGTAGTCATTTTTTAATCGAGGCATAAGATTGAGGAAATGGTACTTATGTCAGGATTGAGAAAATCGTACGCCAGGATTGTAGGCTTACCTTTGGGTTAAGAAAGAATTCTCCCCAAGACGTCTCGGGGAAAACTACGTCTATATACTCTGGCGGCACGATCCCGAAAATTTTGGTGCACAGTACGAACGTCCCGAAGACCGGGATCAAAGTGAAGGCGTATATGACTTTTCCGTACGACCTGAGCCCTTTGCTGAGGGACACGAAGATTATCATCCAAATGACAGCCAAATTGAAGGCTGGTTGGAACTTTATGGTTCCCTGGGTGTCACCAGAAGCCAAGTGTTGTCTTTGCAGCACGACGCCACTCAGGTAGTCGGGGACTGTCTCGCTCAGTTTGATGGTTCCATTGAAATTGGTGAAATCTACATCTAACCCATGGAACTATACTCTTTGATCTAACGTAACACATGTAACATCTACCACAAGACATCTAACGTTATCAATTATTAAATTTTTATTATTGAAAATTAAATCTAATTATTGATAATTCAATAAAAAATATTAAAGCAATTATTAATAATTAAATTAAATAAGGAATTTCCTTATAAATTAATACGTGACTTGTTTGAACCGAACGTAATTTCGAAGAAAAAGCCGAGTTGTAAACAACTTGTACACACTTTGAACTAAACAAGACTCACCATTCCTATAAGCGAAAAAAGGCTCCGCCCATCGATACCGATCCATTTTCGTGATGAAAGAGTCCCTGAAGTACACGAACATCCATGACACCCCAACCACGCTATACAACCCTATAAGGGCTTGGCTGATGAGCAAAGAGATCCCGACTCCCTGGAAGAGAGGCGATATCCTCCACATGTCTATGACTCCAGCTCCTAGTTGCTGCCCTAAGCACAGTTGCAATGTGAAGATTGGTAAGCCGACGAATAAGGAGAGGAGGATGAACTGGAAGATGAAGTTAGCTCCGAAGTGGACGGAGAGTATGGCGAATCTGCTGATGTTGAAGATTCCCAATGAACAGCCCAAGCAGGCCAGCATGGAACTGAGGGTGTGCGGCCACTGGCCCAAGGGGCTCTCCAAGTCCGGGATCTCCCCGTCTCTGGGCCTCTCGCACAGCCTAAAAATGAAAAGTCCCATGAAGTTTCCTGGATGCGAGCGTAGCGTGAATATTGCCGGGAAATTCATTGCGGACAAGGCAGAAAGCACTGACAAATTAACGGTCTGCGTACGGCGTTTGCTTGCGGCAAGTTCGATAAACGGAGCTCGCTATGCGGAGGAATTCAGCGATAAAAGATTTTTCCAACATTTCTAGGTAGGAATACTTCGGACGCGCGTCGGAGTGGAGCAAACACCGTATCGGAAAATTCGTTAAAAAGGGAAGTGCGTCAGTGGCTTTTTTCTTCCGATGACGACCCAATAAAGCTATCGATAACGGCTGAGCCCCTTTGAGCATTATATCTTTATTGCGGCACTTTTCGTGTTCAATTCGAAGTTTATTGCTGTTTTAAAATGGCATTATTAATCGCGGAGTTGCACTTCTGAGAGGTAAATGTACGTTGTGTGCAAATGTGAATTTTTGCACCTAGTCTTCTTCGAGTTGGAGGAGTCTCGTGTTAGTGGAGTTCAGTACCAACTCTAGTATCAACCCTTTGCTTTTTGCACAAACTTTTCGAAAGGGAGTTTTCAAATAACACGATTGAAGTAATTATTAGCTACCTGAAGCAGTTGCACTCCACTTCATCTTCAGAGTCATTGTTGCCTCCATAATCCATACCAGAAAACCGCGGTTGTCGAACTAACAAGGCATTATTCCGCAGTGGATTTTGATGTTCAGTAGGAGTTGAAGTGCCGTTCGTGTCCTAGATTTAGTTGCATGGCACAAAAAGTTTTCGAATCGCGATCTCGACTTCTGCACACGCACTCCGGTTAAAGACGGACGACTGTTAGATTTGTCGCCGCAAATACGGACGGAAGTCTTGGCGGCCTCATCATGGGGCTAATAGCTTCATGGTCCGCGGGGAATCGACTTGCAACTGGCTGGCCTTACCACCGTTTGCGGCCTTTCGGTTGTTAAACCCATGGCTGGAGCTTGGGAAACGGCACGGAGCAGAGGAACCGTTACTGTTTTCAAAGAGGAGCTTGAAGAACAACGAGAGCGCTGACCCGACTTGTTGGTGCTAAGCCGTTGCGGTGACAGATCTGGGATGCGACGCACATTCGCCGAACGTCAAAATCATTTATAGGGTTTAGAATGGGAGAATTATTAATAATTTAATTTTATTAGGGTTTAGAACATTCGATGTTTCAGGAGGCAATAATTTTTGTAGTGGGAACCTTTAGAGTAGCAAAGTTGACTAGTTTGAGTTTGTTGCTTGTCAACTATAGTGAAATTTATCACCGAAAGATTTCGACAAATGAATGGAAAATCGAGGTCTCAGAAGACCACTCTCTATTTTCCGTTGGATTTGTGGCCATTGAAAGACAAGCCCACCTGGTTTGGTGTTGCTCAATATTGGGCAACAAAACCGAAGGAAAACGAAACTGATATGATAAGTGGTGATGTTGGAAAATAAGGCGTGACGATGCTGAGTTTCCTCTCTTCGCTAATCTTCCGGATGACCGGGCGGAAAAATGAACCGCAAAATGACACAGCAAGGTCCGCCAATCGGCTCGGTGTGGTTTTGGCAGTCACGGTCTGATTGAGGTCGTTTCTTCGCAATGGGCACCAAATTTCACAATGGATTTTGACCTTCACCTTGCCCGAGGCAAAATCCAAACCTACGTTGGTTTGGCAACTAACTTATCCCGGATTTGTCAGTGACAAAACTGTAGTGGCAATAAACAATTTCGTACCGACAAAAGGTTTAACTTTCGAGCCAACAAGAAAGTTTAACTTTCGTGCCAACAAGAAAGTTTAACTTTCGTGCCAACAACAAATTTTAACAGTGGGAAGATGCAGCTTCCATATGAGTATAACGGGAAGGAAGAAGGAAGAGGATCGCCTAAGTGGAACGGAAACACGCAGGATGGAGCGTGCCACGTTCCACTCGTGAACACCAAGAGGAAGAATGGGGGAAATCACGGCTAGTTTTGCCATAAGGCACTTTGCCCAGCCTGGCGTGAATCCTGTCCTTGGAGAACCGCATAAATTTAGATTAAATTCGGACGCTTCTTGCTCGGGTTGGAATTAATTCGGACGTGTGAATAAAGCGTGAACGCTAGAGTATGAAGAGTCGATGATTTTGTTGGAAAAGGGATTGGATATGCAAAGGCGACAATGTTAAATCGCACACTTTTACCTTCTACACGATAATGGCAAGCAATTTCAGTAATGAAGTTTGAATTCGCTGAATTTCCCGTTA
Organism: Hydrochus callosus; assembly: GCA_033557855.1. NCBI lineage: Eukaryota > Metazoa > Arthropoda > Insecta > Coleoptera > Hydrochidae > Hydrochus > Hydrochus callosus. Next base: position 20,749 of record JAUIMY010000235.1, on the reverse strand, counting down.
TCTAAATACGGTCGTCATGTTTAAAAAAAAATCACCATTGAAATTCTAACGAAAACGTGCGAATCACCGCGTTTGTTATTCCCAGTTGGGCTCATAGTCATAGTCAAGGTATGATGAATTTAAAGCGAATGAAGAAATTAAAGAATGAAGAAATTAAGGAATTATGAAATTAGGGAATGAAGAAATTAAGGAATGAAGAAATTAAGGGTTTAAGAATTTAGTGTTTGAAGCAATTGCGAATTACTCACCCTCTTCCACCAGTCGACGCTTCATCTTGAGTTGCATGGGTAGGGCTCGAACCTGGGCTGGAATTGGGACTGCTGTCTCCACTAGACACCAAACTGGAGACGCTAGAAGACAGGCTCCTCGGTCTCCTGGACCTCGAAGACACAGAACTGCTGGTCCTTCCACCACTAACTCTCGTCTCCCCTGATCTAGACCTAGATCTGGACCTTCTTCTTGAGGCCCTCGTATGCGAAGGGATCCTCGAAGGCGCGCTGAATGGTCGCACGGAATTTCCTTGGACTTGGCCAGAGGAAACTCTCGTTTGGTTTGCGGGAATTGGTTGATTGGAAGAACTCTGATTCACGGTTGAGTTCTGATTGGTAATGGTTTGTGGTGAACTCTGATCTAGCCTATTCATTTGTGATGCGACTCCTTGGGGAATCAAATCGGGCGCGTTGGAGACTTGTGATGTGGTTTGAGGAGTTTCCATTCCATTTAAACCAACTTCTGCACTTCCATTTGCGTCCAGCGTGTTTCGGGACATTCCTGTTGGTTCTACCAAATTTCTAGACATTCCAGTTGGTTCCACCAAATTTCTAGACATTTCCACCAAATTTCTAGACATTTCAGTTGGTTCCTCAGCACTTCGAGTCGATCCATTTAATGCCAAAGCATCAGCAGAAAATCGGACGGTCGTCTCAGGATTCTGAGACGTCCCCTTAGATTTCAAAAAATTTCGAGACGTCCCTATTGAAGTCGACGTAATTTCCGACAGTCCTATTGGAGTTAAAACGAGCTGAGCCATTCCTGGATTGATTGATGTTAGATCTGATTTCCCCGAGCATCTCGGAGAATGTGCAGTCCCTGAGTGACTTAGACTTCCCACATTAGTCGATGGAGATTGTAAAATCCTTCCATCATTCCCCACAACTTGCGAACTTCCTCCACCACCACCACGTTGCAATGCAACTCCAAAACTCAAAGAAGAATCTTCACCTTCAAGACGTTGACGTTGCGTTGCCGCTGCAAAACTTTCACCTTCACAATGTTGCGTTGCCATTTCTACTGGAAAACTCGAAGAAGAACCTTCAACTCCAGGATTTGCCACTGCAACTGTCTCCACTTTGGAAGGATAATCCTCAAAGGCCCGTGCACCAGCAGTTAAATAACCATCCGAAGCTTCCCCTTCTGTAGTTACCGCAGGACTGGCGTCATCGGGCATCTGGAAGGGCTTGAGCCGACGCATGGACGACCTCAGCCACGTGGGTCGCGCCGCGGCGCTGCAAGACGCCCTTTGCCTAGGTTCGACCGTCACACTGCCTGTGCACCACTGGCCGGAAGCGTGGGCAAGCCTCTCGCTGTTTACGCTCTGGGACCAGCTGCGAGCCACTTCCTCTTCGGTTTCAACACTCGGGGCGGATTTCCGGTTGGTTGGGTGAGGGTGGCGCGTGGACGACGCCCTTCGCACTTCCGCTTTGATTGGCGGAGCTTCCTCGACACTTGAAGGTTGCGATGCAACAGTGGGTTGCGAGACGACGAAGTCTGGCGAAGCACGAAGAAATTTTGACGCCTCAGGTACTGGAGATGCCGGTAAAAGTCGTGATGCACCAGAAGTCGATTCAATGGGAAGTGGTGATGCACTAGGAATTGATGGTGCCTCAGAAGGTGTTGATGCAGTAGGAATTGTTGATGCGCCGAAGAGTTGATGTCCACCAAGAGCTTGCGAACCTACAGAACCCTCAGAAACACCAGGAGCTTGAGACGCCCGGAAGGAGTGCGTCCTCAAGGGTTGTCCCTTCGGATTTCTTGGTCGCGCCGAAGACGTAGCCAAGGTGCTCCTAATGAGCTGATTCCTCCTGAAGTTGAGGGGAATGTGCAAAGTCTTAGGGGACGACTTGGCCTCACTCGACTCGTACGCAGGGTTGATGCAACCTTCTAAAGCTGGAGTTTGACGAACTGAGTCAACGGTTAACTGGAATAAAACATTTATCGGGGATTACCTCCGCTAGTATCAATAAGCTTATCAGGAGTAGATATTAATTTCCGACGCGGCGTATTCCCAACGAAAAAAGTTATCTCTTTAATTGGATGGAGTCGTATTTTTAAAATTCCCAAGAAACAGGAAATTGCGTACCTAAGTACAAGAAACACACTTGACAAGCGATACACAGACAAACTCACTTGAAGCCTAATCAATACGAGGCAAGGTTTTAAAAATTACCTATCTTACGCTAGTTTGTTTCCCACACTCACCATTTCATCGTCTCCAAAATCTAGGCAATCATACTCCTGCAAATAAGCATCTAACTCCTTCAGGCAATCCTCCAATTTGGATTCCAACTCTTCGTCTTTCCAATTTTCGTTTTGCTTCTCGCTCCTCAACAAACTTTCGTTGAGGATTTCATCCAACTTCATGAGAACGTCCAGAGCTTCCAAGTTCATTGATGAAAGTGCTTCGTCTTCACTGTTGTCTCCCGTGTCCTCCTCTTCGGCAGATTCGAACGATTTTGGTAGTTCTTCCAACGAGTTTGGTAGTACCTTTAACGATTTTGGTAATTCTTCCAACGATTTTGGTGGCACTTCCAACGATTTTGGAATATCCAACGATTTTGGCAATTCTTCCAACAGCTTGGGCAGTTCTTCCAATTGTTTCCTCAGCTCTTGCAAAGGTTCTGGCAATTCTTTCGAAGATCCCAACACTCCTTTCAACGGTGTTGTCATAGCATCTGCAGAAGATTCTATTCGTTCAAAACCACCACGTTTATCAGGTGGCTTAACAATTCTCTCCAATTCCTCCGAGGTAGATTCGAAGGGTTGCAGTACTCTTTGCCCTTCCGCCAATTCCCCAACTACCTCAAGTCCTCTTAAATTTTCTCGCACATCTCCAATCCCTTCAAATTTCTGCGTCTCCCCTAAAGGACCAACTACCCCTTGAAGTTTACTAGAATGATCTCCATTTAAAAAATGGTCATTCCCTCGAAGACATTTTCCCTCGCTCGACTGTCTAACATTCGCACGACCACCGTGGCCAATTATTTCCAAAAAATCGCGTTCATCGAACGCATCCCTCTCTTCCACTACACGTTCGTCCTCCAAGGATATCAATACGTCCTCAACGTCCACTATTGCACTACCAGAATGGCAACCGAAAGATGGGTCGTTGGCATGCAGCAGCGCCTCCTCGAGCGTGGGCAGCTCCGAGTCCAGCAAATTGCCCGAACCGACTGCTGCATCTAATTGACTAGAACGGGCTCTTGGAAGTTGCGGAGAACCCAGGTGGAAATCTATGAGGTCCCTGTCGCCGTTTGATGCCATTTTCTCTGTGAACAATAATGCGGCTGCATTTAACGCGCATTTCTCATTTTCCACGCCATTGTTATTCTAATTCCCATTTTCCCAATTCCAGTTACCATTAGCTCAAGACATTCGTCGTTTCTCTGCTCCTTCGCAGTATTGCATTGTCGTTTCAATAACAATCTTCGTCTTTTGTTATTATTTAAATTGCCTTAACTAATTGGTTTATGTAAACCTGAATTGGATTTTCAACACCTAATATCACCCTGATTTTACCATTGGTAATTTTATTAATACTTTTCTGGAATTAACAAGACCTGTGCACAATTCGCATTTTGAAATTCCAGCAAAATTAAAATTACTCTTCGCACTCCACTGATGTGCATAATGAGTTCGCACAATCAACTTTCATCTAAAACATATCTTTCATTCCACACTTGAGGTGTTTCCAGCTTCGGGAAAAAGGATTTAATTAATTTCTCAATTTGACATTTTAAACAAAAATGGCTCGACATGCAAACCAACACGACATGAAACCAAATAGGGACTTTTGCCGCAAAACCTATGGTATTTCGACCCGGATTCGACTGAAACCGTGGCGTGGTGGTGCCAGCAAGGTCTCCCATTAGTCATCGTTCGGAATAGACGCAAAGAGATCGGCCGTAGCCTCACGGCTGGAGAAAGTGCAGACTTCCTGGGTGGACCCATTTCTGGGCACGACCGTAACTTAGGTAATCCTCCTGCCATTTGAGTCTTTGCGCAACGGACTCGGCTTTTGTTCGAAGAAGAAAGGTTGAGGAGTCGAGATTTTGCAAACAATCGGGGAGGCCTGCGAACGATTGTTCTGCGTTAATTGGCGTTCAGTGGCATGTCGGATTTCAAAAACTCGTTCGTAATCATCTGGACTTCAATGCCGACTGCTTCAACTGCGCTCGCAATGCTTGTTCGCGGGTAATTGGTTAGATTTTGTGTTAGGAACTCGCGACGAAGGTTTCGGCTAGGGACTTGAATTTCCTTCAAACCTTGGGAAGTTTAAAATATGCTAATTACAGTTCCGTATTGGTATGAAAATGGATATAATAGTCGTCGTTTTGTCCAAGATTACCATGTGTTCGAACTTCAATGAGCGTTAGTGTAGGTGCTGTACTGAATGGTGTTGCGGAAGTGTTCGGTACGACTAAGTACCCCGTCTTTCATGGTAAACACACAACTCTATTTATAACTCTCTTAAATAATTCAAAGTCTAAACTTGAATAATTTGTTCGTTATTGTCAGCGCACTTCTGAAGAATTCTCGCCTCGTCATGATTTCTGTGTTTGGTTAAGCGTTGAATTTTTGATTCAACTGTTGGTGGGGATGAAAATTTTGAAAATGCTGGCGCAGTGCCAACCTTCAACTTGCGGATTTCGCAAGGAATCGATTTTAAATTTAAGGCAGCGTCCTCAAGAGCAGGAAGCCCGCAATCATGTTAATGCGACACCGCGGCGGTCATATCAATTTCCTATTGGAATCGAGTGGAGCCTGAGTGAAAATTATCTTCACCTAGCCTGGTTGGACAAGCTACTTCTTGTCCAACCAGGCAAAGGTAAAGATCATTTTCACTGTTTAGTGACCAAGGTCGATGGTGTTTGGAGATTTCCATTCTTCACCATCGGCTTCAGAAAGTTTGGGTTTATCCCCTTAATGGGAAGAAGGAAATCTAATTACTTAGGCTGCCTCGCTGCAGAGGCGATCGATTCCCGGCTACGAAACCGCAAATATAACCACATCCAGGTCATCGAACGAGTACAGTAACATCGGGACAAATGTCCGATGGAATATTTCCTGCAAGGTCCTCATTTAACGGGAGAACATCTGTTATTCAAGCGGTTCCCTGACATTCTTCCGATTTGCGAATGAGGACGCGATTTTTCTAGCGAAACCGAGTCGTCCCTGATTGCGTTGCGTGTCTCTGCAATTACGTTAAAAATGGGACATACACGCGGACAAGACAGTCGAGAGTGTTACGGTAACCGTTAATGGAGTCCTTTGTTCTTCATTTTGAATGAACTAAGTGAAAATTACGCGGTGACGCACGCACCTCCTTCGTGTATTTTTGTTCCAATTGCGAAAGAAACGTTATCTTACCATAAATATTCGTCTCGGTTCTGTAGCAACTGAGTAAAGTCGTCAGCCTGATGCGGGCGGTTTTCGTAGTCTTTGGATAAACATTGCGATCCCAGTAGAATGCACTAAGCATAATTTGGGATTTTTTCGGTCCGCATGAAAATTTCGCTTCAGGACCACAAAATTTCGTCAGGACTTCATTTCAATAAGACTGGATCAACGGGAGATCCCTAAACGAATGATTTTGCTGACTCCTACTAACAATTTGACCTAGTCTGGTTAACCTCTGGCCGCGCAGTGGCGAGATTTGACCTGAAATTCCGCGTTGACCCAGAGGAAGTGACTTATTCAACCATTGCGGGGCAAAATCTACAGCACAAGCCGCCAGTCATGGGCGTATTGAGGAAAATATCGCGACCCAGTTGGCGCTTCCTCTTCGCCGGAACAATGGGACTCTCCCATGGTTGCCCACGCGATCCTCTATCTTTTTTTTTCAAGTGGAAAAATCCAGAAATGAAGCGAGAAATCGGCCAGAATGGATGACGCTCGATCGTTGGCAGCAAAGGTTGGCGTAACGCCGACGTAAAAATACGAAATTCTGTTTGTACCGGCCGAAGTTGCTAGGGAACCTTTATCTTGGGAATGTGCACCGATGAGGAGTCTTTTGGTAATTCTCGAGGAGTGACCTCACAGTTATCGAGAAAATCGATGCGCCATGGGGAAACTTCATTATTCATTAGAGTTAATTAACGCCGAGGCTGGTTATCTTCCGCTATCGATGTAAATCGAGTAAATCACTCGCACGAGTGGCATATGCTCCGATCGAACGAAATCTATTGAGCAAATTCAGAACGGCGACCTTGCATGGCGAACAGTTAGAGCTGTTTTTGTTCCATTTACACCACACATGTGCAATCGTTTGGGTCTTGCGAAAATTCAGGCGACGCCGATGGAACGAACGAAGGCTTGGGAAAGAATTGGCGGAGGTGCCGCAAATCCCAGACTTCTGCGGGAACGGGGATTACACAACTAGGGACTAATGGGTCCGACAACATGGGTTATTAAATTCACATCTATGCACTAATTTGTGGAGTTTGAAATAGCCGGGCGCATTATATCGACCCGACTGGTTTCTAGTTGCCTTGAAATACGAAAAAATGAGCACTTATGCACGGTTGAAATGTTTTTCCAAATTTTTCTTGCTGGAATATTTGAAGATTAAGCTTAACTTTGAATAAATTGCAATTACATTTTCAGCTCGGGTCAAATTAAATTGCAATTCGAAAATATTAGTCTTCAAATTGAAGTGTTGAATAATGTTGTGAATGTGTGACTTACCTGGGAGTCTACACGTAGATCCCTTGGGAAGATTAAACGTGTATCCACAGCAACGAACACTCAAAACACCACCAGCACGAATCCACTCGATATCGCACGCGAATTTCAACTTTTCGCCACTTTTTCCCGCATCGACTTTTCCTTTTAAAAATGCCGATTCGCTTTAAAAAAATGGATTTTCTCGCGACACTTCGCAAAACTAAGCGGACGGGGCACGCGTTCTTCTATACCTGGCGTTCCGTGTTGAAAGTTACCTGAGGAGCTACGATAAGGACTGACGCTGTTCGTTTTCAGGTGGGATTGTGGCTCTTGGTGCAAGGCAATCGCTGGTCAGACTGGCGGTGTGTATTGTCGCTGGAAACCATGAAAGGCCATGAACCTACGCTGGTTCTGGGCTCTCTGCTCGTTCGTGAGCCCCTGCGGAGGACGAAGAGCCAGAAGTCCGACTGACCACCGGACAATACACCCACGATGGTGTTTGTTTTGAATTCGGCACTCCTCGGCAGGAATTTTCGATCAAAAGTCATATTGCAATTAATTTTTAATGAAATTTAATCAACAAAGCATTTCGCCACAGTAGTCTAATTTGTTCATTCTGCGTTCTCACTATGAAGCCCAAAAGAGTATTTAACACGCTTTTCAATTCACAGACGTCTGTCGTCCGACTGCTATGATAATTCGCCAACAAATTTTGGCAATTAGACGCACCTACGCTGGAAAAAAGCGTAAGCAAGGTCTAGCCTCCGCATAAACATTCAACTCGTGAGTTGATGCATCAACAATGCGCCTCTTAAAACAATGCAACAATAGTCTGAGGCTGTTGACACTAATAGACTGACCTTTCACTCTCTGGATCAACGTTTTGTTGTTCGCTCATAAATTAACATGAATGAGCTAAGCCTGTTAAATGGGAAAATCCACACGAATAAATTTTTGCTGCATTGATTTTTAAGCAAAAATTTTCTCGCATGATCCATTGCATTGGTCCCAAGCAGACTTTAGTATTCGCCTAATGTCCTCTTCACGAGCATAAAATTGCCCATCGGGTATATTCGCTGCCGCACATACAACCCTAATAAGTGAGTTCAAAAGGCAACTCAACTCGATCAATTTTTCGTACAGAAACCCGAATCGATCATAATTTGTCATATAGGCAACACGAGTTGTTCACAATTTTCCATATAGGCAACTCAAGTTGCTCACAATTTCTCATATAGGCAACCCAAATTGATCATAAAGGCAACCAAACTTACATATGCAACTCCTTCCTCACAAGTATATAGGCAACACATACCGCACGACTACATTCACAGTTACATACCCAACCACCGTTAATCCGGGACGCATGTAACCCCTCCCAATGCCTCTTCCAACGTAAATCCCTAAGCCCAATGCGTACAAAACGCACGCACGATCACCACCCACACGTTCGTCACACGCATCCCGGCCAACTTTCCCACAGCCCGCCTTGTTTTTGTTGCGTGTGCCCTTTCCCCACCTCTCGGTCCGCTGCACGGCCTTCCCAAATAACAACACCGCGAAGACAAGACGTCGGCAGTTTTGCAATGTTATGGCCGGAGTCGGGCGAGGATTGCCAAACGCGATGTGCGAAGTTGACTTTCTAAACTCGCGCGGACGGAGGTAGTGCGTTCGGAGCTTCCGCTCGCGGGCCTTCCCCTTCGCACGGTCCGTTTGTGCGTTTCCTCACGGCTAGGAATGGCCGCTAGACGGGCTCTTTTGGCAGCCAGCATGGAACCGCTGCCAAATTCGAACGATCCGCTGCGGGATCTGTTCGAGGCCTGCAAGACGGGGGACATTGCGAGAGTCAGGAAGCTGATCACCGCTCAAACGGTGAACGCGAGGGACACGGCCGGTAGGAAGTCGACGCCGTTGCATTTCGCAGCAGGTTCGTGGGATTTTTATTTTTATTTCAGGGAATCACGGACGTCCCGTTTGACAGTGTCATTCCGATGACGGGTGTCATTCTCTGCACACTTCATTTTCGAGTGGGGTATTTTGACGTTTAGGGTTTGTTTTCGTTTCATTGCTGCATTGTTTCAATTTTGTTATCGAATTGATTTTCGCGTTATTGTTGTTTTTGTGTCAACGTCAAAAAATTAGATTGTCAATGTCAAGAATCAAACTGTCAATGTCACAAAAATCAAACTGTCAATGTCAAAAAAATCAAACTGTCAATGTCACAAAAATCAAACTGTCAATGTCACAAAAATCAAACTGTCAATGTCAAAAAAATCAAACTGTCAATGTCAAAAAAATCAAACTGTCAATGTCAAAATAATTAATTCAGAAACCACGCCACCCCAAACAAAGTTTTCCAGCTATCTCATTTTGGGGAGCATCGTTGCAAATTATGATCTAAAACAGATTGTGGTAGACTTTCGAGAAATTAATGACGTGACGAGTTTATTGCACTTCTTTCGATAACTATTAACCATAATTTAAATTATGATCTAATCACATGGTTATAAGTATCGATGTCTTGCTCCAACTACGAAGGTTACGGCAGAAGAGACGTAGTGGAATTTCTTCTTTCCGCTGGCGCGTCAATCCAAGCCAGAGACGATGGTGGATTGCATCCGTTGCACAACGCCTGTTCTTTCGGTCATGCGGACGTCGTCCGTTTATTGTTGGAGGCGGGAGCGAACCCGAACACGAGAGACAACTGGAACTATACACCATTACACGAAGCAGCCATAAAGGGAAAAATCGATGTTTGTATAGGTACGATCATCTTTGAAAAAGAAAATAATTTGTCCTACTTAAGCTTCAAAAATTTAACTTTACTCAAAAAAGTTTCGCTGCACTTTAGGGTAGGGCGAGTCTTTATGGAAGTTTTCAACTTGTAGAAGGATAAATCGTATTTTCGTAGCTCTACTACAGCATGGAGCGGATGTGAACATCAGGAACACCGAGGGCAAAACGGCTTTAGAATTGGCCGATGCTTCCACAAGACCTGTATTAACCGGCGAATATAGAAAAGACGAACTGCTCGAAGCCGCCCGATCAGGAGCCGAAGATAGGCTGCTTTCTCTTTTAAATCCCTTAAATGTTAATTGTCACGCCAGCGATGGACGACGGTCCACCCCATTGCATTTAGCTGCCGGGTACAATAGAAATCGGGTCGTGCAACTGCTGTTACAGCATGGAGCTGATGTCCATGCGAAAGACAAAGGGTGGGTTGAATTACGTGTTACATGTGCGTTAAAGGGTTAACCGAGTATATTGTTTCATAGTAAAGGTTCCCCATTTCTCATAAATTTTCTGTTCATTCCTAGAGGGTTGGTGCCCTTGCACAACGCATGTTCCTATGGACATTTCGAAGTCACCGAGATGCTCATCAAGCACGGGGCGAACGTCAACGCAAACGACCTGTGGGCTTTCACTCCTCTGCACGAAGCGGCCTCGAAGTCTCGCGTGGAAGTTTGTTCTTTGCTGCTAAGCGAAGGAGCCGATCCCACCCAATTGAATTGCCATTCGAAGTCCGCAATTGATGTGGCTCCGACTAGGGAACTTCAAGAACGACTGGCATGCAAGTCCACAATTAGCTTAAATTATGGAACTTATTTGTATATGTATGGATAATAGCGTTGTGAATAATTTGTTCGCATTCAATGTGTTAATGATTAAACCACAGATAGGAAAAGAAAGAAATTGGCTTTTAAGCCAACACCCAAGAAACTAAACAAGAAACTAAAGGTATTCTTTAACAGACGAATACAAGGGCCACTGCCTGCTCGAAGCGGCCAGGCAAGCGGATGCCACCAAAATCAAGAAGTACCTCACCGCCGACATAATAAACTTCAAACATCCTTACACTGGAGATGCAGCCCTCCATGCCGTAGTCAATTCCCTATTTCCCAAGAGGAAACAAGTGTTGGAAATCCTACTGAGGAAAGGGGCTCACGCAAACGAGAAGAACAAAGATTTCCTGACGCCTCTGCACATAGCGGCCGACAATTCCCATTGCGATCTGATGGACATGCTGCTGCGACACGGTGCCAAAATTAACAGTCTCGACGGACTGGGACAGACAGCGTTGCACAGATGCGCACGCGACGATAACATCCAAGCTTGCAGGCTGCTGCTGTCTTACAACATCGACTCGGCCATCGTGTCTTTGCAGGGGTACACCGCTGCGCAGGTGGCTTCGGAAAATGTGCTCAAAATCTTGCAAGGTACACTGTTATTTCCTAACAATATTATTTAATAATAATATTATTTAATATTTAATAATGATATTTAATAATAATATTTCCTAATAATTGCACCTCGGTTAGATTTAACGACAACCATTTCGTTCAGATCCTCCAGCAGGACGTGCAGATGTTGAATGTCAATTATTAGAAGCGGCCAAATCGGGAGACTTAGATCAGGTGACGAGACTACTGGGAACTTTCCCCCACATAGTGAATTGTCGTGACTTAGACGGACGGCACTCCACTCCGCTGCATTTTGCTTCCGGTTACAACAGAGTGTCCGTTGTGGAATATCTGTTGCAACTCGGAGCCGATGTCCACGCTAAAGACAAAGGGTTGGTATTCGTAATACTCTGCAATTCTACAGTTGAGGGATTAACTGTGAATTTTTGCAAATCACATCTAAAATCTGCGAATGACATTCCGTTTATTCGTAGTGGTCTAGTTCCTCTACACAACGCTTGCTCGTACGGCCATTACGAAGTGACTGAATTATTGGTTAAACACGGGGCAAGTGTCAACGTAGCCGACTTGTGGAAGTTCACGCCTCTGCACGAAGCCGCCGCCAAAGGAAAATACGAAATAGTGAAATTATTGCTCAAGGTATAGAACAAATTCAAATTTAACCCTTTAGGTACTAGAAAAATGTGACGTCGATTGTTGACGACAGTCATAGTTAAAGAATTGGGGATATCCATCTATGGCTATTTAATAATAATAACACTTTATCACCCACAAACATTTCTCTTCTGAAAATTTAGCATGGCGCCGATCCCAGCAAGAAAAACAGAGATGGAGCCACACCTCTGGATTTAGTTCGTGACGGCGATCAAGATGTCGCCGACCTTCTAAAAGGAAATTCCGCCCTATTAGACGCCGCTAAGAAAGGAAATATTCTCAGGGTGCAGCGTCTCGTCACGTCCGACAACATAAATTGCAGGGACGCCCAAGGACGCAATTCCACGCCGTTGCATTTAGCTGGTACGGTTTTGAAATTTCCATAGCTATAACACCGATGTGCATGTTCCTCATGACATGGGGAAAATTCACAGCTTTTCACCACGGAAATGATTTTCAGCTGGGTACAATAACGTAGAGGTGGCGGAGTTTCTTCTGGACCATGGAGCCGATGTTAACGCACAGGACAAAGGTGGCCTCATTCCGCTGCACAACGCTTCCAGTTACGGTCATTTGGACATAGCGGCGCTGCTGATAAAATTCAACACTGTCGTCAACGCGACGGACAAGTGGGGATTCACGCCGTTGCACGAAGCTGCGCAGAAAGGGCGGACGCAATTATGCGCTTTATTGGTGAGTGTTCAAACAGCCCAATTGGGGGAATTATTAATAATTATTAATAAATTATTAATTATTAATAAATTATTAATTATTAATAAATTATTAATAATTATTAATAAATTGTTCCAGTTGGCCCATGGCGCCGACCCATTCCTGAAGAACCAGGAGGGCCAAGCACCCGTCGATCTAGCTTCCGCAGATGACGTCAGATGTCTCCTGCAGGACGCCATGGCGTCCCAGCAAGTCGTCCCGACTGCTTCGGCGTCGACGTCACGACCTCCATCCATAGCACTGCCACAATCACCCGCCCCATCGATACTTCCGTCTAACACGGAAGTTGTAATAATGCCGTCGGGTGCTTCGGTGACGCTGTCCATTCCGGTGAGCAGCAGGGCCAGCATGGCCATGTCCGTGCCGGAAGGCTGCTGTTCGAGCTCCGTGTCGATGGAAGGCGGAGCACCCGATGTCGGAACCGTCGGGACGATTGCTAGCTTTTTGTCCAGGTAATTATTTTCTATGAATTTACTTAGGTATATCCATACTATAATTTTTTGGCCCATTAATCAATTTTCAGGGATTTATATCCAGAGCCATAAGTTGATTTAATAATTATTCCAAATGACATATTTTTGTTTTAGTGAGTTTTCAAGTGAAAAATCTTTGCTTGCAGTTTAAATTTGGAGCACCTATTCGAATTGTTCGAACGCGAACAAATCACGTTGGACATCCTAGCCGAAATGGGACACGAAGATCTAAAACAAGTTGGGGTCACCGCCTACGGATACCGCCATAAATTGATTAAGGGAATGGAACGGTTGATAGCGAGCAGTGGAGGACTGTGGACTACGCCAACTAATCCGGGCACTCTACTGGTGGATCTCTTGACGGACGATAAGGAATTTATTACCGTGGAGGAAGAGATGCAGAATAGCATACGGGAGCACAGGGATAACGGACACGCCGGTGGAGTATTTTCCAGATATAACATCGTGCGGGTTGGTACCGTTGAACCTCTTAAACCGTTCTTGGGATTTAAACACCGATGAAAATGTTCGATTGTACAATTAAAGTTGAACCTCTTTCAAATGGTATGGGGTGGGAAAAATCTGGAAAAATCAATCGATCTAACTGACTAATTTTTGAATTTTATTTATACAGATCCAAAAAGTCCAGAACCGGAAACTATGGGAAAGGTACAATCACCGAAGACAGGAAGTTTGCGAAGAAAACAACAATCAGTGCAACGAACGGATGCTCTTTCATGGTTCACCTTTTATAAACGCGATCGTGCAAAAAGGGTTCGATGAACGACACGCATACATCGGTGGTATGTTTGGGGCTGGAATATATTTCGCCGAACATTCCTCGAAGAGCAATCAATACGTTTACGGTATTGGTGGAGGAACCGGTTGCCCCATCCATAAGGACCGCTCCTGTTATATTTGCCACAGGTTTGTGCCTACCAGTTTTCAATTTAATTTTTGTTCGTTTTGATTTCTTTGGTTCAGCATTAAGGAGCCGTAACTTTGAGCTCCGTTAATAAATTTCTATTCCTCCATTCCAGACACTTGTTGTTATGCCGAGTGGCCCTCGGAAAATCCTTCCTCCAGTTCAGCGCTATGAAGATGGCCCACGCACCGCCAGGGCATCATTCGGTCGCCGGGCGACCGTCGTCGGGAGGCCTCAACTTTCCCGAGTACGTGGTGTACCGAGGGGAGCAGGCGTACCCCGAATACTTCATAACCTACCAAATAGTGAAACCAGAAGACTGTTTGAGCGGCACGGACTCCGACATCAGATGATTCCATCAAAAACAATGGCTGGTGATGCGCACGCAACACCCGGCTAGTAGAGGGCACTGGTGTGCCGTTTTCTGCAGCGCTCTGCGGTGTCTCGTGCCGTCTAAGACCAAGTGTAAGTGCCAAGAACCGGCAAAGCCATGAGCGCATCGTCCCGATGGGCATTCTCAATTCCGATTGAATTTGGTTTGCGTTTGACACGTTAGGGTTTTCTGTTTTGTTGAAAACTTAAGATCGTTATTGAAAACTTAGGATCGTCATTGAAAACTTAAGATCGTCATTGAAAATTTAGGATTGGAAATTTCCGTTTGACTTTGTTATTGATAATTCTATCGTGGATTTCAAACCTCGAAAACATCGACTCTAAGGAAGGTGTGTTTGATAATAAGGCATTGTGTCGAAACGCACAGCGCAAGCAATTCATCGATTCACCGCAATCATCGGATTTGAATTCTAGCACAATTGGCGATTTGTATTATTTTGGTTGTTAATATCATTTTGTAAATTATGTTTTGTATTTAGCTACTCAAGTTTGCATCTCACTACGTTCTTTCAAAATAGGGCGAACGTTCTCGGTCGGCGTCTCGAAAACGGACCCGTCGCGAGATCAGCCCGTTTAATGTATAGTTATGTTCTCACCATTTTCGACAATACTCCTTATAAAGTACCTAAACGAGAGTTGAATCGTTTCGGGTCAGACTTTCCGAGATCACGGGTTGTTCTGTGGAATTCACGTTTCGTTGGGTTGTCTTTCCGTTCATTGCAATTCTTTTGTCGACTCTCGATCGCATTTCCGTCCCGTTTCCTCTCTCGACATCCATCTCCTCTTTTCCCTGTTCATCACAGACCATCTTACCATTGGTCTTTACATTCTTTGAATTGAATTTCATTTCATTCACTTAATTCATTGAATTTCACTTCATTCTTTGAATTTCACTTAATTCATTGAATTTCATTTCATCCATCGGATTTCACTTCATTCATTGAATTTCCCAATCAGATCAAATCGGGGTTCACCCGGTACGTTCGTATATGTATATGTGATATCTCAAATTGTAGTTATGTAGCATTTACGATAGGTCATAAACCGAACGAAATACCGTTCTTTGGTGTGGTGTTTTAAATGATTCGTCGAGATTCATTTTTAAGGATTTCACTCGTTTATATTTATGGAGAAATATAAATTTATGTACATAAAGCTGCTGTTTCGATCAAACAATGCACTCTTTTTAGAAATGAATTTTTATTCGTATGCTCAAAACCAGATCCGCAACGCATAATATCACAGGTTAACAAAATAAATCGGTAAAACTACAGGAAACACTTAAATGCGAACAGTTCACCCTCGATAAAATGAATATTCTATTGGATATTCTGAAGTATAGGAAAGTCGTGGATTAATTCTTTTTATATTCGGTGTTTGATTTATTTTCTTGTGGTTCCTCACTGTTTAAATCGGGGTATAATGATACTGATTGAGTTTGGTGTGTAGAAACCGGTAAATTTTCATATAATGGAACTGTTGAGTTTTCGCTTAACGCAAGATTTAGATTTCCTTGTAACCCAAATGTTGAATTTTCATATAAAGCAACTGTTGTGTTTTGATTCGGCAAGGCGGGTGTGTTCCGAGTCTGGCTCATAATTGACGGATTTTGATTCGTATTTGACGGATTTTGATTCGTATTTGACGAATTTTGATTCGTACTTGACGTATTTTCACTCATTACTGACGAATATTGACTAGAAGCAACAGCTTCAGAATAAGAAGGCAGTTGGGTTGAAGTCTCAGCTGAATCAAACTGCGACACAACTGATGAAGACGCCTCAGTTTCTGCAATTAACAGTGCCTTCCCAGTTTGCTTAACGGTGCGTTTAGCTAGACCCCTAGGCGTGAGAACCCTGGCATTCTGAGAGATTGTGATGACATTTCCTACCGTTGTTAAACCGTCATTTGTTACTTCTCCCGCTGGATTTCCATACCTGCAATGGAAATATGAATTTTGGTGACCTTTTATGGAAATATTTTGTCAATATTCGCATACATTTTCACATATATGTTCACATATATTTTCCACATACTTGTGTTTTACTATTTTAACACTGCTATCCTTGAGACTGTGTCCTAAAATCGAAGCGGAAGTCTCCAAACCCCGGTAAATAGTCGAGAAGCCTTCAACGGCTCCAGCTGCAACTGTTAAAACTCCATTGACTTTAGACGAAGCTTCGTCTTCACTCAGTTTAAATCCGGTGGTTAAAAGACGTGTTCCTTGTTTCCTGATGTGCGGTGCAAGGAAGTGCCCGAGTTTGTTAGTCGCTGAACTGACTTTATCAGCTGCAATAAACCCAAAATAAGTTCAAGAAAAAATTCAATTAATATTTATTTCGCGTTGGTTAATTTTAGTAAGTTTAGCAATAATGAATTCTATTCGAGCGGATTTACGACTGAATATTTAAGTCATAAAAGGTTGATACACACCTACAAATCCCGTAGCACTTGCCGTAGCTCCAGTTACGTTCTCTGCAATTTTGAACCCTTTACGGAGTTTGCGAGGCATTGGTTTAGGATGCGGTGCTGGTGTTAAACTGTTAATTATTTTAGGCGTACTGTAATTCAACAAGTTTTCTGCTTTCTCCGCCCCATAAACGAGGCCTTTGGATATAAAATTTGCTCCGGTCGTAAGGCCGTTCGAGATGGCCTCACTAACACTTTTTTCTCCAGCTGGTTTAGGAGGTACATGGCCTACAATACCATGCAGGATGTTCTCGAGTAAATCGTAAATTATTTTGTCCGCTTCTTCCGGTAGCATAAAACCAACTGACGATCCTGTAAAATCACTTGATATACAACAGTTTGACTTTAGCTCGACAAGCTATTCAATTAATTTCACCGTGAAGGTTATATTTTACTGTTAATAAATGTACCATAATTTTAATAATTTGAAACCACATTAAATGTGGACTGTCGGGACTACACTAACATAGTACAAAACTCTGAAGAATTAAATAAATTCAAGACGATAAAAGCAATATTGAATG
The DNA here is from genome assembly GCA_033557855.1 of Hydrochus callosus. Classification (NCBI taxonomy): domain Eukaryota; kingdom Metazoa; phylum Arthropoda; class Insecta; order Coleoptera; family Hydrochidae; genus Hydrochus; species Hydrochus callosus. The sequence continues at coordinate 3,435 of JAUIMY010000235.1, read as the reverse complement.
ATAACACTAAATTTAAATTCAAACCTGGAACGTCGGAGTGGACATTGGGGAAAATAAATGCTCCATAACTGGTGCGAAAACATGGAGAAACACCTGGTACTAAAGGATACACCCAATCACCAATTTGTAGAAAGGCTCGTGAGACTCCGCCTGGACCTGCATTAATAACAAAAATAATATAGAATTGATAAATGGAGGAAAAAATAATAAATTTTTCTTACATTCGATAATCCCAATTTGCAAAGTTTGCCCGTCAGAAGTGGAAGTCACCTCTCCGTTGGGCGATATAAAATACATCTTAACGCCTTCGACAACAAAAATTATTTCCGCCGTGCCACTAGGCACAGCAACCCGCAAATTGGCCAATTCCGCAGCTAAATCGCTGTAAGTAAGCGATTGTTCTCCCGAGGATGGCCCGACAGCTTCATCGTAAGTCGGAGGTGGAGGAATGGGCATTGGAACGAAGTCAGGCGAAGACTGTATGCAATTTATCCTAGTCAAGACTTCGCCTCTTGTTTTCTTCATTTTTTGAACCATCGAGCAAGCTTTAAGCCACTCGTCGTCCGGATCTTCAGGAAAGGTGACTTGCACCGCTAGAGCTTTATCTATGAGGACAATGCCTTGTTTGTACTTTTCAATCGCCTAAAATGGAAATTTGTAGTAAGTAACTGCTATCGCGTTCATTTGAAAAATAATGCGAGGAGAAAATTTTAAATTCCCGCCAATTTTACTAAGTCTACGGACCGTCCATGGACTTATTATCAAGACTATATCTATGCTCCGCCCGTAGACTTAATGGTCTTATTAGATCTACGACCACCACGCAATGTCGCCAATCGTCCGAACGTAAATCCACTAAAACTTTGACAGTTGCAAATTTGTCATTTGCAATCGTCGGAAAAACAAATTGTTTATCACGGAAGGTTGAATTCTTCCACGCATCCGACTATTTGTCTTTCTATGCTTGCATTAAAACAAAGAACCACATAAAATCGATCGCAAAGCAACTACGCAATAATCAACCGTGAATACCTCATGAGGTCTCTCCTGCTCCTCCAACGTAATAGCTTCTTGTATGGTCCTGTAAGCTTCGTCGTGGTTCACCCTGATATCCTGATAACACCTAGGCCACGGCGCGCTCGCTCCATTCCCCATATTACCCACAATTAAACGCACTTCAATACACCTAATGGGAATGACTGTGAAAACTGATGCAAAACGAGGTCACGTTCGGCGTAAAAAACGAGTTTCACGCAATAAGTGAAAAATAACGCGGGAGAAAATTGCGCAATTCTCTCCACCAGCGAATTCAATCTCCGCGTTTAACTAACAATTCCATAATCGCGATGACGCGCCGAATGAATAGGTTTGATGTGGAAATCCCGCAGATTATTCTAGAAGTTCTCGTTTGAATTTTCCCGCGGATTTCCCGGCGCCCCTGTCCGCGATCCAATTGGTCGACGCCGCCCAGGCAGCGACCGGGATTCGTCGATCGTCTAGGAGATGTCCGATTGGTCCACAGGGCGCCGCCTGGCGGCCGTTCATTTGTTTCTTGTCGGCGAGTGCACAGTTTCGGCGCACGTGAAGTCTTCGAGAGATTCGCGAAATTGTCGTTTAAAAATGCTTTCTGTCGCCAAAACGCTGAGCCGGAAGGCTGTAGACTGCGGGAGGTTCGGCCTGGAGCTGGCCAACAGGAGGAGTTTCTCGCAACTCGTCAAAAACGTAAGTGTTGCGTTTGTGACTTTTCGGCATCAAAAATGGGGTTCTTCTGACAATTCTGTCATTGTTTTTTACGTAACTTTGACGCTGATTGGCCATCCGGCCTATTTTTCGGGCGTTCGTTGTTTCTAATTGGAGGAATGTCCTTTATGTTGGGGGATGTCCGATATGAACACGTTTTTCTAATGGGAAGTGTGGTTATTGGATTTTGACCTTGGTTTCGGGGGGGATTGCATCAGTACATGTGACTTTTCGTATTTGCGCTTTTCGCTAATTATTTCGTGGTGCGATTCCAATTTATCGGCCAGCCCAATTGGGCAGATTATTATATCCATATTACGAAGAATTTTTTGATTAAATTTCAAGTCCAATTTTACTGGTAATACCTTTTAATTGGATATTGGATCGGTAATAATTACTCGAGTTGAAGAATTATTTTACATTGCATTTATTGTAATAATAATCAACCATGTATTTATTATTATCAATACGGGAGATAGAATGAAATAAATAATTTTTGTTTACAGAATACATTGTCTGCAGCAAGTCTCAACGCTAGATATGAACAATTTCGATACAAGTAAGTTATTTGTAGCGTTAATCTTTTCAATGTTATTTTTCTAGAAATGTTACACGTTAAAAAAATCAGTACATGCTCTTTAAAGAAATAACAATCATTGGTCAGCGATTTAGCACGTAAAACTTCCTGTTAAAAGGTCCGAAGGTGTTAAAGGCGCCGTCATCGGCATCGATCTGGGAACCACAAATTCCTGCGTCGCCGTCATGGAAGGCAAACAAGCGAAGGTCATTGAAAATTCCGAAGGCTCCCGCACCACACCTTCCATTGTAGCTTTCACCAAAGACGGCGAACGCTTGGTCGGAATGCCGGCCAAGAGACAAGCGGTCACAAATTCATCGAATACATTCTACGCAACTAAACGTCTCATCGGGAGGCGGTTCGAGGATGCCGAAGTCAAGAAGGACATGTAAGATACCACTTGTGCTTACCGACATTCAGTTGATAAAGTCTATAATGGGGTATTTCCGTACTTTCAAAATTGGTGAAAAAAGTACCATATTCATGTTTGATTAATTTTGAGTACATTAGGGCTTTCCACTACCAAAATAACGATTATTATATAGGAGAATTTTCAAATCAAAATTTAAACTTCTACTATTCCCGGTTATATAAAACGTCATCGATCTTTGCCACCTCCCATGTGCTCTAGCTTCCCCCGAATTGTTTGTAGCCAATAAGAACTGAGAATAACATTTGGTATTTTTTGGCACTTTACAAGTGGTATTACTGCAATCACAAACATAACCTCACATGTTGGTGTTGTAATTGTCATTCCTGCAACATATCTTCATGTACAGAAAGTACATCCCAAATTCAGTGCTTGAGTCTAAATGCAGTTCAATGCATGATCCAATAAGAATGGTCTGCTTTAGCGCAGCTTCCCATTTTTAATTCAGCTTCTGGCCGCTAGAGCGATGACGTCACCCACGGAGCATAATGTGCAGACCATAACGGCTAGAAATACATTATCTGCGTAATTTTGCATGTTTTGATTTAAAAACTAGTGAATAACACCTAAAATCGCCTGACAAAAAATTCTTGAGTAGATGGGTATTTCTTATGGATCCTTGGAACAGATAGAATTTGAAAATATCTTGATCGTTAAGACAGTCAAGAGATTTCATAATCAGGCTGTG
>JAUIMY010000234.1:0-54697 GCA_033557855.1 Hydrochus callosus | reverse complement strand
CTTCTTATGCGCTGTTCTATGAGAACTCTAGTTTTCAAGTTTGAAGTGAAATGATCATACAGTTTTTGAGATGACTTCAATTAAGTGCGACCGTGCGCAATACGCCAGCCTTAACAAGTGGCCTGTACGTCAGACCAGAGTTTGCAATGAAGGGTAACAGGTGGATTTTGTTCGGATAAAACTAATTTGATGCAAACAAAACCCTCATCTATACAGAAGGTCGAGTTTCAAAAGAAATCAAAACCTTTCTTCACATTTGTTCCCCCAAAGAGGATCTCACGTATGGAAAGATAAAAAAGCAAACAGATTTTCTGAATAGATAATTTTGGTTTCGCCATTTTTCCATACCTGTTTATAGTTCTTTGTTTGTTTCTTCTTTTCGGTAGTTTGCAATTAAATTTCCAGAAAAGCAGATAATTAATATAATTTCAACCCTGAAAGCAAGGAAGGTGTCTCAGTATATATTTTGGCCGTAAAGCCTTCTTGGAAAAGGAAAAAGGATCTGAAATTTATCCCGGCATAGTAATAAACAACCTGCTGATTTTTATAGAAATTATTCCATTTTTTGAACGAAGGGTGGATTTTATTTGCAAACCAAATCATATTGATTTACAACAAAAATGTTGTGAATATGCTAACGGAAGAATTATACTGAAAAACTACTACATTCGTGTCACTCAATGACGGTCCCTGGCATAAATTGGTGGCTCAGGATTGAACATTCAATTATCTAACTGCAACAATCCTTTCTGTTGTTCATCGATCTTTCACTTGCTCAACCAGCGGATTGCGTTAATCCCATCGAGTGTAACACTGAAATTCCAGAGACCCATACGATTTTCACGGTTAACCTCGAGCTTGGCGCCTATAGTCGTCACAAATTTCAACGAAACCGGAGGGCGGACCCATTCACTCTCACCGTGACAGCGTCCCATACGAAATTGTAGCAACCTAGAAGGTCGCCCGACCACCTCTGGCATACCGAGTTCCGCCTAATTTCCGATATAAATACGCGTTGATTTTTCTGAACAATCATCAGTCTCCTTCCAAAGACAAGACAACACAGACCTACGAAAATGTTCAACTTGGTGGTGTTGTCTGCCCTTTTGGCCGCTGTCTCCGCTTCCCCCAGCCTCTACCACTCCGGTTTGGGCTACCATGCTGTGGAAACCCATGCAGTTGCAGTGCCAGCTGCGGTGAGTCACCAATCCAGGACCGACGTCTACAGCAAACCTTTGGTCGCAGCCACTTACGCGGCAGCCCCTGTGGTCGCCGCCCCTGTAGTCAAGGAAGCTTACTACTCTGCTCCTTTGGTCAGCGAGCACGTGGTCGCCGCCCCTGCTTTGGTTAAATCGGCCGTTGTAGCCCCAGCCGCCGTCAGCCACCAATACAGGTCGGACGTCATCAACAAACCTCTTGTCGCTACCACTTACGCCGCTGCCCCAGTTGTAGCCCAGACCGTTGTGAAGGCAGCTCCAGCTGTAGCTTACGCAGCTCAAGTTGGTTACGCCGCTCCGGTTAGTTACGCAGCGCCAGCTGTAGCTTACGCAGCCCCAGCTGCAGTCAGCCACCAATCGAGGGTTGATGTGCACAGCAAACCCTTGTTGGCCACCACTTACTCAGCTGCCCTTCCTTATGCTTACGCTTCTGCCCCGGTTGCTTACAAGGAGTACGCTTGGTAGAGGAAGGAAAGGAGCGAGGATTTCGACCCAGGGCATCTTCAGGAGTTGACTGATCTTTCGAGATGATTCTTCATTTTCCCTAATTTAGTTCTTGGAGGCGCAGTGGTTTTTCCTTTGAGATAGGCCATTTGTTTTCTTCAATTGTAATATATTTTGTTTAAGTATATGATTTTAATCTACAAAATGTCTTATTGCGCTTGAAATCCACTTCAGCTTGACTCAAATTATTCCTCAAAAAATAGTTCCTCACCATTCATTGTTGACCTTTCCAGTCGCTCATCATTCTTCTCGCTGTTACACAATCACGTTTCTCTTCATCCCATTTCCATAAATTGTTCTACTGAAAAATATAAATTTGAGACTGCACTTTCCTTGAGATGAAATATTCGGTCGTTTATAAATACGTGCGTGCAGGTAAATCCATTAATACTAAGGGCTGAAAAGGGAAACGCCCTATATCGACCAACCCAATTGGGCGATTTATTAATAATGTACTGAAAAATTGCTGAATAGGTAAGATTATATACCTGAATGAAAACCCAATGACCGTAAATTATTGATAAATTTCACCTAGAGAATGGATAATCCTTAAAGTTTTTGTGTGTTCATCATGGGAACTAGTGCATCTTCAAGAACTGACGTAATTGTAATGTGTGGAGGATTAAGGATTAATGAGGGAATTATTTCACAGGGAAAAGTGTTGCGAGGTTTTATTTTGTGACAAGGAGTTATTATCTTATTGAAGAAATTAGAGACAATATTATTGACCTAAGAGGTTTATTTACAATTTTTCAAGAGGACAAAGAGAACATCTCTATAGGATCTTTGTATTGGAGCTCAATAGTAACGTCCATGTCCACCAGCACCATGCACTGCAGGTAGAGCATGGATCGCAGATAGAGCATGGACTGCTGGTAGAGCGTGGACAGCGTGAACTAAAGGAGCAGCGTGGACTGCAGTTGTCACTATGTGGCCAGGATGGTGGACGTCGTATCGAGATTGGTGACTCACAGCTGTTGGTACCACGTGGATTGGTCCATGAACTACTGGGGCATGGGAGATTGGGGCGGCGTGGACAGCGACTTGGGCAGTGTGAGCAGCGACTGGGACGTGGGCTATTCCTGGATGGATGACATCTAGTCTGGAAGAATGACTTGTTGCTCCGTAACCACTGTGGACGATGGTGGGTTTGGAAGCGGCTAGGGCCACGAGGGCGAATAGAACAACGAATTTGTTCATTGTCGATAAGGCTTGTGGTGGTTTCCGAACGACTGACGATTAAGTTGGGCTTCGCGTAAAATTTATACTGAAGTAATTCGATAGGTCTAATGGTTAGGGATGACTGAACTCTGTTGAGGTAAACAGGGAAATACAATAGGGCACCAGCCTTTCCCTTTTGAGCATTTTTCTGCGGTTCTGGCGGACTCATTGCCGGTCGAGTGCAGGATGAAAAGCGAGAAAAATTTGCCAGTAAGGCCTTGAGAAGAATAAGCCTTGATGGATGGGGGTACTTTTACTATTCGAGAATAATTTTTCGATTGTTTCGGAATTTATATACTACCTCCCTGGGTCAGAACTGCCTAGGTGTTACAGTGTTGAACATATCCTGCGACATTAGATAGGTAGAGCACAGGACCTCAGATCTAATTTGCGGTTGTGTTGCATCTAAAGCGCTCGAAGGAATAATTCCTTAATTGACCACAAGAATTCAGATTTGTGGTGATTAAAGTAAGCTTTTCATTCCACTAATGTTGGAGATCCTTGGGTGTGGACATGTGATCAATGAAAAAGAGTTTTGAATGGTGAACTGTGGAAATGTGATCAATGAAAAAGTGTTGTGAATGGTATACTGTGGAAATGTGATTAATGAAAAAGAGTACTGAATGGTAAACCCATTATATTATGCAACGAAACCTAAGTTCCGGTTTCCGCGATTTCAACACTTCATGGCCAATTGTGGTTCAACATCAAAAATGTTATACCCACGCAAACGGAAGCTCTCCTTCTACTGGACCTTCGCTAAACTCTGACGTACACTAATTTGCACGAAGGTTCATATTAACCATTTTTGTCAAGCATTAAGCCTTGTTTGGAATTAGAGAAGGGAGGCTAGGGAGTAATGTACCTGCTAAAGGACGCGAGAATTCCCACGTAACTAGGTCGTACGTAGAGTTGTATTTACAAGAGCATGGGCTAAATAGGGTCCCAATTTTGTCTAAGGCACAACACTTTTGGAGTGCAGAGTGTTCATCCCTGAAGTTTCATTCTTACGTAATTTTCTGAGGCTAGACGGATCCTGCAGTAGGCGGAATTCGTTTGCCTTCTAGCATTGTCACGAGTAACAATTGAAGGAAAAAGTGCCAGACCAAGGTTAGATCTGGCGCAGACAAGCGCTCCAACATTCAAGTGAATGTTGTCCGATAAAAAGTGGGCTCTCCGCAATTTTTCCCGAGAGATGTTAGGCATTTCAATTTTCCAGCCATCGCCTAGCCCTCAAGCCACTGAGGTCCTATAAAAGCGCCGCCGCAGCTTTTCCCCATTTATTGCGTTGGCAAAAACAGTGTTGCAGCAACCGCTTATCCTTACGCCGGCAACCTCGAACTTAGCCTCGAAAGGTCCACTTGCGATACCGCCGACACGACATTACAAATATCACCTATTATTCGAAAGTGCTCCGGTTGGGGGGTGCGCGAATTCATATTCATCTTCCTCGTTATTTGATCGCCGGATAAATAGCCACGGTCCGTCGGACTGCAGTCATCCTGCCATCAGCTATTGAGGAGGCAACATGCTCAAGACAACCGGATTGGTGCTCTTCTTGGTGGTTGCCGTTTCTGCCCAGTTGTCCAGCTTTCCCAGACTGGATCCCGTGGCTGCCAAGCAATTCCAGGAGAGGAATGGACTTCCTGAGGATCCAAACTCGGTTTACCCAGCCCAGGCCCTACTGCCACCTTCTAACCTCATAGGGAGGCCTGCGAACCGCCCCGAGACGCCAATTTTCGAGGATAACGGGGAATCTGGGTTTTTGGGGAGACAGTCGTCTCCTGGTGCTTACCCCTTCGGATTTTGAGGGGAGCCGTTGTGATTTTAGTTGTAATTTACTAATAAAAACTATTTATTAAAGTTTCGTTTTCCTCCTTTAAATTGACGACCATTTCCCTTGTTGGTATTCAATTGTTGATTTGTTTTTCGAACTCATTTTTTCCAGTCACTCTGTTGATGGGCTTCTTCTTGGTGTTTCCTTTAATAATCCTATCGCTACTTGTTTTGACTTAATTTGCCCAACGGTCCAGTGGTAGCCAGTGGTTACGAATTTTTCAAAATTGCATTGTTTTACTATTTGCTACACACAATCATGGAGGAATCGGTTTGGTCAACGTGGTTAATCCAAATAGTGGAACAATTGACTTAGGTGATTCAAGTAGGTACCTATCTATTATCAAAGAAGATTCATGATTACTCCTTGCTAGTATTGATTTCCAGCAGTTCCATTGCCCTTGATCGGCTGCTGCTAATTAAGGGACGTGCAAGTGTAACAAGATTCCAAAACCACTCGACCGTTAATAACGAAAGGTGCATAACAGGTGCAATTTTTTGACCTCTGGCAATCCTCTTTCCCAACGTTGAAATTTTGTGTCAATGCTGGAATATTCGAGTTCTGTAGGTTATCGCGATAAGAAACTTTATAATTATTTGTTGGTGTCGCAAACGTTTCCTTTGATACCCCAAAGGAAACGTTTGCTTCAATGACCGAACTTCCGTGAGGAACTTCTGTGCAAACCATACCGTGGTTTCTCCACATTTTCAACTCCATTAGATGAATTAGAGCAATTATTTTGAGCCCTATGACTGCTAGTATTTTTTCACGTCATCTCAAATTTAGTAGTTTTGAAGATAATAGGGCGGTCGATAATTAATGACCATGTCGAGTTAGCTTCATGTTTATTCATTGTCAAAACATTGACATTATTTATGTATTGTCATAGATGTTGATGTAGATATGTGTGCATAAGAAACATGAATGCAGAAATGGATGTGAGTATGCATATAGATTTTGATATGGATGTGGATGTAGGCTACAGTAGTGACATTGAATGCAACACGTGAATCAATTTGAATAGGTAATGACTTATAGCGGACATATTAATTAGATAAGTGTTCTCACTTAAGGTATTTTCATTTCACGGAATCTAATTCACTAGTATGTGCCACCTTCTTATCCATCACTGTCGCTACCAAACAAACCAACTTCGTATGCTAAGAAAATTTTCAGTTTCAGCTTTCGATTGGTCCTACCATCTACGGGATTCTAATGAAATTGGAGATTCTGTGATGAAACTCTGAGTTGTGAATTTTAGTTTAATCCGCTTGAATCCCATTGGGAAATTCGACTAAACAAACGATGAATGAAGCCCACGCATTAGCTCGTTTGTCGAAAGCAGCGATAAACAAACCTGTCACAATGCAATTAGGCCCACCGGAGAATTGGGCAACCTGCAACAATTATTATCACCAAAATTAATAACTTTCAGCCTCAGACCGGCGAGTAACGAAATTTCCCGGCCAATTGCGCAGCGTTGCACCTCGGGCCAAGGTCCATTGCAAAGACAGTGAAAATGTGTAACAATGGTCAATAAAACACGTAACAGGGCTTCTTTGAGAAAGGCGCATATTCGGGCATTCCGGATTATTATCAAGACAGCTCCGCACGATTTATCACATAATATTCGCCTTATTAAAAAAATTTTTTATTTATTTATCTTACAAAAAGTATTGCATTTATAAAAACCTAGGCAGTAGCAGAGAAAAGTTTTATTATAGTCTTGAAAATTAACTTTTATCAAGTCTGCGTATCCATCGTGAAAGTGCACTCTGCCATGTGAGGTTGTGGTCTGCATAACATTGGAAAATAATGATAATCTTCCAAGTCCCACATTTACTTAACTTCCCCAACTATTTGGCCCGATCTAGACCTAGTTCGATCAAACGACAATGTAGTGAACTAGAAGCTATTCGGCTCATGGACTTGGTAAGCCTGCAAGACATAGCCTCCAAACATAGGCTCCCCAGCAATTAAAGCCCCCCGTGAAATTTTTGCCTCGCATTCTTCGCTTCCAGTAATCGACGCACGCCTACCAGTAGCCGGCGATGCGTGACTTCGCCTTCTCATAGTTTCCCATTAAAAATTATCTCATGGGATTGCAAGAGTGAGACAATGAAGAGGGGGTCCTATTGAGTAATAATGACTTATATATACGGACCGGTGGTTGCTTGGGGATTCAGTTCCAAGACTGCAACCCACAACTGCCAATATAATGCTCAAGTTTGTGGTTTTCGCCGCCTGCTTGGCCGTAGCTGCCGCTCGACCAGGCTTCTTGCATGATGACCACGGTGCCTACATCGCTGCCCCTTTGGCCATCCCATCTGCAGTGAGCCATTCATCGAGGGTTGACATCCACAGCAAACCGATAGCTGTAGTGCATTCTGCTCCACTGGTGGCAGCACCTGTTGTCCATGCTCCTGTTGTCCATGCTGCTCCAGTTGCCATCCATGCTCCAGCTGTGATAGCTGCTCCTGTTGGTCTATCAGCAGCTGTAAGTCATAGCTCTCGATATGACATCCATCACTCCGTTCCAGTTGTAGCCAGTTATGGATATGGACATGGTTTGGGTTATGGAGGGTTGGGTCATGGAGAAATCGGTTTGGGCCATGGAGGTATCAGTTTGGGTCATGGAGGACTTCTCGCAGGACATGGTTGGTAGATCAGGCCTTGATATCGCGACCCTAAATATGACCGAACGCATTTAGAACAATCCTCGAGCAAACAGCAATGTATACTTAGTTGTGATTTCTATTTATTGCATATTTTTGTAAATAAAGAAGTTATCTGCAGTATTTCGTTCATTTCAATAGATTAATCAAAATAAACACTTGTATTCACTGTGACAATCCCACCCTGCAACACCACTATACCACAGAACTTACACATAGGTACTCTAGCCGTACCATAACTCTAGGCAGAGGGAGGAAGTGATTTATCATTTAATGATATCATTAGTCAGCATTACTCTATTCAAGTTAAGATATAATGAATTGCTAAGTAAAGGACGTCGAATATCTTACGAAACATCCTCTATATGGTAAGGGTCATGTCGAGTGATTCGCTCTAATTCTCACAAGAACATACCTACACCAGTTCAAGAAGGAAATTGAAACTTTTTTCAACAACGATTTAGTTATGTAATCTCAATGCCAATTTCGTACCACGAACGTCAAATTGAACTGGGGCCTTCTCCAATTTTATTTTTCCTTGGACAACCATCCAAAATAAGTATCCAACGAGTTCACTAAGAATTGCTTTCTTATTATCTTTATAGAGCATACGCGAACATGGGGTTAGTGAAGAATTCCAGACTCAAGCTAAATGGTGAATTAACAATTCCGAAAGAACTCAAATTCCAAAAGAGGCACGCTAAGAAAGAGAGTTATGTAAAAGACGCAGTGTCCGCTACCACTCCGTTGCTAAACACTTCCAGCGAACTCATTCGCTGCACGATTCTCGAGGAAGTGAGGCGAGTAAAAGTATATCAAGGTCTAGGTCTTCGGCTACGTGTGTGCATTTTTAATAATTACCCAGCTCCGCAATGGTCTGGACTTCAAACAAAGGTTATGTACCCTTTCATCGGCAGAAAAAAAACGAAAGACCGACTGAAAGAGAGAGTGCTGACAACGCCCTTCTTCATCTTTAGAAGGAGATGGTAGAAAGCCACTTCAAAACCCTCACGTGAGATTTCAACAAAAGGTTTTCCTGTGTGTTCTCCTTTAGCCATTATTCCTGAGACCTCTTCATTCTCTTTGCTTTATTCTCTACTTTTTGAGACCTCTAGGATCATGGTCTAGGACCAATGATATATGTCAAGTTCTGGCGAAAGAGTAGAGAGGTTCGGACAATAACTTCCTCAGTTGAAATAATCCTTGTAAAACGGTTCATCCTAAGACAGTATGCCACGAGCAGGAAATTCTCTCCACCTTTCGTACAACACATCGTTTGAGCCATGGTTAAGGTCAATTGAACTCTACCAACGTCTAGAAGACAACCAATTATAATCGGAAGTGAACCAAACACTTTTATGATCCAATAATTCCGGCAGTTGCAAGGTCCGCGAGATTGAAACAATCGCCATGGGTAGTCTTGGCAGTTTCCTCATTGAATTTTGGAGGTCGTCGCTATAAATACCAAGATTCTCAAGCCTCAAACCATCAGTCGATCTCAAGACTCAACACAGACCTCAAGATGTTCAAGTTGGTGGTGTTGTCTGCTCTAGTGGCTTTCGCCTACGCTAAGCCAGGGTTCATCCATTCTGCGGTGGCCGTTCCAGCAGTGTCGGTCCACGCAGCTCCAGTGGTGGCCCATGTTGCTCCAGTCGTGGCCCACGCTGTTCCAGCTGCTGTTAGCCACCAGTCGAGGGTGGACGTCCACCATGGTGGAATAGTTGCTGCTGTTCCAGCTTACCACGCAGTACCTGCAGTCCATGCTGTTCACGCAGTCCCAGCTGTCCACTCGGTCCACCATGGCGTCCATTCTGCTTACTCCATCCACCCTTATTGAGATCGAGGATCACAACCCCATCATTCTTCAGTAATTATCACCGGGAATTGACTAACAACTCAGTCATCTAATCTACGGGGTTGGTGCATAAATTCGCAGCAGCCTAGAAGGGCACTTCGAATTCATGCTCCAACCCGATATTTAATTATGAATAAAAGTCTTATTCGTATTACATAAAACCTCTATTATTTTCCTGAGCATGTTGCATTTTTTCGCATCCAAAGTCGGCGGTGGTTGCTGAAACTAGAACACTTCAACAAAGTAATTGCAATCGAATTACCCACACTCGATGGTGCAAGCCTTCTTTGAGGAAATTTTGCAATGTCTTTATGGAGTTCCATTTTTAAACAGCTCCATATGCAAAGAGCACTGTTTTTTTAAGGCGGAACAAATTTGGAATCTACGATCGTAAAACTTTCACTCATTCGCCCAAGTTGGTACAATACTTACCTAGTACTCATGGCGCATCTAAATTATAGCCAGGGCGTGTACACATTTGACTGGCGCCTATGTGTGACTCACGATCATTGCTGATCCGAATTGTTTGCTAAGATCGCAACTATTTAACATTGCGGCTCACGTCACCTTCTTCACAATCACCAGATTCTAAGAAAATTATGTCTGCACAAAACAAAGGAAGTGTTTCTTCCGAGGATTGAAGTACAATTAGCCTTTGCCAATTGCACCTCCTATTGGCAATTGCCTTTGGCAATTGCACTTCCTATTGACAATTGACCTTTACCAATCGCACCCCCTACACCTAAGAAGGTGTAGTCTTATTCGTAAGACTATTTCTTCCACTACACCCTTAATGGGGTCGAAGTTTCCCAAGTAAATCTCTATAGCCCTTGATAAATGGAATATAAGTTGACAATTCTCGATCGAAAAATTACATTTTAATCCAACATTTCATCGAATTTTTGAGGTATTAAGACCTCATGAAGAAAAAAAAATGAAAATTCTTAATAGGTTACATTTTAACTGATAAATCCCAACATTGGATCGAATTTTTAAGGTGTTGTCTTCGGTTAGAAAAAATTATGGGATTAATAGTGCTAGAACCTGATGAATTCCAATTATCATTGGACGAGCACGCCCTTGGTAGGTTACCCGTTCAAGAAAATGAAAGGGTCACTCCATTCCAAGGCAACAAGTAGGTTAATGCAAAGCTTTCCAAACGGCCGACCCCATCTAAGATTACCAACCACACAACTGATATGGCAAGAAACAATCCTCCAGTAAGGTTCCTGTGTGTTCTGCTTCGCAAAAATACCAAGGTCGCAATGATGCATTTTTCTTGAGCACGGTTCAAGTATCCCCAAGTAAACTGATCCCGTTATGAAATGCCCAATCCCGTTCACCAATTTCAACTATAAAAGATCAGCAGGAGGTTTCATCCAGCATAGTGTCCTGCAGCCCACAGAGCAACACAGACCTAAGATGTTCAAATTGGTGGTGTTGTCTGCCCTCCTGGCTTTAGCCAGCTCTGCTCCAGCGCCATCTCACTTGGCTCACGCTCCAGTAGCTGTATCAGCTGCTGTTGTAGGCCACGTACCAACAGCAGTCAGCCATCAAAGTCAATCCGTCGTCCATCACGCAGCTCTAGTCGCCCCTGTTGTCCACGCAGCCCCTGTCGTCCACGCCGCTCCAGTTGTCGCAGCTGCTCCTGCCATCCACGCTGCACCAGTGGTTACTGCAGCTGTCGCTCCAGCAGTTGGCCATTTGGGAGGTGTCGGTCTTGCTGGTATTGGCCTTGGTGGAGTTGGACTAGGAGGTGCAGGACTTGGCCTTGGAGGTGTTGGCTTGGGACATGGACTTGGTTTGGGCGGTGGGGTCCTTGGTCACGGTCTTCTCTAAATCAGTCTTACAATAAAATACACGAAGCCATTTGGCCGAAAGGATCGGTTCTTGACTTGTTGTATCAAAAATCCCGTGAATAAAAATTGAGACGTATTGTGTTTTCGTTTTCTATTCTTCAACCTGAACCTAAACCTGAACCTCCATTCCATTCGCATGATCCACAATTTTCTTATTGTAATTTCCGTTATGAAATAATACTCTTCATCATCATCAACGCATTAATCATCATGATCAATGCAATAATCATCACCATAGTCATAATTGTCATCGTCAGTTTACACCGCCATAAGTATCCTAACAGATATAATCTTCAATGAATGAGATCATTCAAATAGGCAAGCAAGTTATGGAACCCATGCAGAACCATTGATTATAATCAATGGCAGCACTTAATTTGGTTTAGTCTCAACGTTTCTCTTATGGCGTTAACTCTAATTGGACTGAATCCTAAAGCAATAAAACTGTAGGCGCGCCTTGTAATTTATCGTCTGAGAGCTGACCGGCTAGTGATTTTCGTCTCAACTGCCGAGAAGATTTCCTTGAGCAGTCCTTTACTTCACTTCCTGTTCTTTAAATTTCCATGTCGATCGCCTCATCAATGGGCCGTTGTTTTTTTTATCGCTCCTTAACAAGTTCGTATAATTTAGACAACAAAGAATTTCCAGCTTTTCCCATGCCAAGTACGGTTGAAAAATCTTATGGCAGGCATCTGCCTTAACAAGAAAACCACTTGGGCTTGCCTGAAATATGGAATGACATCTTCATCAATAACTGATTGAAATCTACGTGGTAATTGCAGACAAGGTAGAATCAGATGCGTCCATATAGAGCAAGCAACGCCAAAACTGAAATGAGCCTGACTTCTGTGAATGGAATTGAATCAACCAGCACCAAGAAAGTTTGTACCACAACGTGAGAATTACGATTTTACTTTTATTGTCTCCAGTCAATGCAATGCTATACCTTTCAATACATTATATCAGGATATTACCATTAGAGGTCATCAAAGCCGTTTCCATCCTACGCACTTCCTTTTAGCAATACGCCTACAATTTTGCGTAAACTTGCGCATCTCACCTACATTCTTCAGTGTTAAATTATCTTCATTGACTTATTTTCAAGGATTTAAAAAAACAATAGTTTTAGACGATTGATAAATAATAATAATGAGGTGTTATATGAAAATTAAAATCTCCTAACATTTTTTACATGCGATTTAAAATTTATTATTCACAACGTTCAAAGTTTATTTTGGTTCAAATCGTAGTGAACATTTTATTATGCATAGAAATAAGTCAAATTTTTACTTGAAAAACTTCAGGGAACGCCTACTAGTGAAAGAGAAGCAGCTATAGGCATGCAACTGCCTTATTTCCTACAAGGTGAAGGCCACTACCAAGCAGTGAGAGTTTGGAAGGTGAACGACTCATTTGCAACGGAACATCAAGTTCCATCTCGAGAGGCGGTGAAGTCTTTGATGTGTCTTCTGATAAAGTGGATGGCTGTTCTTTTCTTAAAAACCTCCATCCTTACATTTTTTTACCAATAAAACTACTCAATCCATTGTAAATTATCTACTGATTTGAAGTTTCGCCATTAATTAACAAAGATGAACCCTTTTTGGGCTCTCCTTACTTGCAGATAAAACTTTAACACAAGAACGCAAATTCTTTTTGAGCAGATTATAATTAATTGAAGACAGTTTGAACCATGCCATTTTCTATCATGATGATTGATATATACTTCTTTTTATTTCAATTTTGAATAAGTACCTCAATGTCCCAACCAGGATGTTGGTGTCATTAGAAATTATTTCCTTGATAAACCTATTTTTATAATAGGAGATGGGTTGCCTTGTCGACACAATGGTAAAGTACACACCTTAACAGATTTCATTACGTGAATAAATTAATATTTTAAGGTAGAAGTACTGGTAGATTGTGAATATGGTAGAACCCACTCCTAACGCGTCTCCTTATATTTTAGAGAAATGAGAACCATATTGATTTGGGCAATATGAATCTACAAGACTACTAGTTTAGAAATCTACCAGATTACAAATCTACCATATTAGTCTACAAGCACATTAGCCAAGTAGTCTTACCAACCTATTACTCTATGGCACTAGTCCACTAGCCTATCATTCTACTATTTTACTCTTGCTTCCTTGAAGAAGGTTACTCATCTCAACCTTGAGCCCCTTGATGAAAGCAAGCCGAAATTCATACACTGAAAAAATTATTTGGAAGCTAGGCCAAGAAGATCGCGTGCATCAAAGAACTTAATCACCCAACCAAACTTGATTTTTAGGACGCTTCATTGCACCATAATTATATAATCTCACCTGCTAACTTTGGCCATAAATCCAAGGCAGAACCCGGATGAACAGAGAAAAACTTTAACATTGAAAATCACAGAGATGAAATTAGGATTCACAGCACATAGACTCCGAGTGACTAACGGAAATCTCCAGAGGATACTCAAAACGACTACAACATTCTAATGATTTGAATAGAGGCGAAAGATATAATTCACGTCGGGAATAAAAAGTGTCATTTGAACACTCTTTTACCGTTGAATAGCCAGCTCTCTCAGGTTTCCCAGACAAGATGAACGACCAATCTTTCGATTAGTCACGATCGAGTTTTCACGAGGAATCTGAACCAAAAATAAAAGCGCCATCCAGGATCTGGTCCGCCGCAGGTGTAGCTGAACTTGGCGAAAAAGACAAGCAGCATGAAGACGACCTTCGCATCCCACCCGCCATGTCGTATAAAGTCAGACCGGATGAGCCTCAAATGGTCAGTACACTCTGTAAGACAACACAGACCACAAGATGTTCGTGGTGTTGGTGGTGTTGGCCGTCTCTTCTTATACAGTCTTGGCGGATATCCACCAATCGAGGACGGAAATCTTCAACGACCCATTTCCCCAAAATTTCGATGGGTCGTTATTGCAAGATCTCGCCTCCCACCCAGGAATTTCCGCCTCCACAGATATTTCGGTCAATAAAGAAGAGAGCAAAGAGAAATACACCACTTCCTCCAACTACCACAATAAAGTAAATGTGTTCAACCCGAGTTTCTCCAATAACGATGAATACGATTCGATATCTTCAAGACAACCACTACAACCAACGTTACCTCTGGAGGTAGATGAGGGATCCATAGGACATCAAACGGGTTCTATTTCATCCAGGCAACCCTTAACTTCGGATTATCCTTCGGAATCACTGAGTAGTTACGATGTCCCTCTTGGTTCCGTTGAAGGAACTGGTTTCAACTCTGGATTCGCCACAGGACACTCAGCTGGTTCCAGCCAACAGTTCTTGCCTTCAGAGTCAATTGAACCGCCATTTCAACCACAACAACCACCTATAATCTTGAGACCACCAGTTTTACCTCTATCTTCCGGATCTACACCTACCGCTGCAGCTAAACCAGTTCCACCGAGAATTGGCCACATCCATTCAAACGTCCCACGGCCAACTTTAGTAATTGAACCTCCAAAAGACGAGTCCATACAATCAGGATCAGTTCACAGCGTTGGGCCTATAATTTCGAATCAAGGCCAATCAGGATCCAACTTAATCCACCTACCCAATCAAGCACAAAACCAAGGCCATCATCAAGGATCATTCGGTTCGAGCCATGGAAGTCATGGAGATGCTGGGAATTATGAACAATTTATACCAAATCAGGGGCAATTTGGCAACACTCAAGGTCAGAGTAGTCAAAGTCATGGCCAATCGGGTTATGCTAGTGGTCAATTTGGCCAGACTAGTGGTCAATTTGGCCAGACTAGTGGTCAATTTGGCCAGACTAGTGGTCAATTCGGTCAGACTGGTGGCCAATTTGACCAGACTGGTGGTCAATTTGGCCAGACTGCTGGCCAATTTGGTCAAACTGGAGGACAATTTAACCCAAATGTGGGCCAATATGCTCAGAATAGTGATCAATTTGGTTATACTGGCAACCAATTTGGCCAAACCGGAGGTCAGGTTGGGTATAGTGTTGGTCAATCAGGCAACACTCAACATCAATTAGGGCAAAATCAAAACCAATTCAACCAAGCCAATTTGGGGCAAGATCCAGTTGATTTTGATCACAACCAGGATCAGTTCAATACAGCACAAGGTGCATTCGGATCGAGTCATGGATCCAATCAAGCTTCTCTTCCCCATAGTCTTTCTCAAGCACTAGGTTCTGCAGGACAGGACTTCGGCGATTTCCAAAACCCTACTTCGAACTTTGATAACGACCCAATTAGTCAACTTCCTAAGCTACCATCAATCACT
Organism: Hydrochus callosus; assembly: GCA_033557855.1. Classification (NCBI taxonomy): domain Eukaryota; kingdom Metazoa; phylum Arthropoda; class Insecta; order Coleoptera; family Hydrochidae; genus Hydrochus; species Hydrochus callosus. The sequence continues at coordinate 39,249 of JAUIMY010000234.1, read as the reverse complement.
AAACATGTGGTGACGAGTAACCTTCAATATTCCGAGAAAAATTTCACAGACTACACCCCTCAAGTTGTTGAAGGTCGGAAGAATAGAGGATTTAAAGACGGGCCATCTGCAGGTAGCAGTTTCGAATCACACTCCACCCATTCGTTCAAGAATACCTCAGAAGTAAAGCAAACTTCCATTCTGGCTACGTCTGGATCGCGAGGTGGTCCAATTCATAGGAATCTAGCTCCCGCATTCAAAGAGAGTCACACTCATTCAGTTCTAAGCCATCAGTCACATTACAGTCAGTCTGAAACTATCAAAAAACCTGTTATTGAAGACACCAGGAATCATCAACCTCAAATTTCCAATGCTCAATATCACAAACAAATACATGAGACCAAGAATCACGTCGTCGAAACTAAGGAAGACGTTGTGCAATCGAGCCCTATGGAACAAAGTCGCTATCAGCAGACACCTCATCAACAGCAGCAATATCCTGAACACTATCAGAATCAGCAGCATTATCAGAATCAACCTCAGCAACATTACAACCAATACAACCAACAACATAATTATGAGAACCAGTCACATCAGCAACAAAATCAACAACCTCAGCAACAACTGCAGACTCAAGGGCAGTACCATAGTCAACAGCAGCAAACACCAAAACAGAATCAGAACAGACAGCAACAACAGTATCAACAACCTCAACCTCAGTTGACACAATCTCCCAATACTGGAAACGTGTTTGGAGGCTACAATCCTGCGAATCAAGGAACCCCGTCTCAATATCAACAAATCCATCAATTTCAACTCAGCATAAACTCTGCGCCTAACGATTTGGGTAATCAACCTAATAGCCTTGATAGGATAAGCCTTCCTCAGCCTTCGCATAATCAACAGTACGAACCGGGACGACAGCAAAATACTCACCAGCAATCGCAATCTTTTAATCAGCAAAGTTCGAATCAACGTCCTTTCAACCAGCGCCCTTCCAATCAACCACCTTTTAACAATCAGTTCTCTAATCAGCAATCCCCCCAACCGATCAAACAACAACAAATTAGTCAACAGCCACTTAACCAGAAACCTTCCAACCAACAATCGTTTAGTCAACAACCCTTCAACCAGAAGCTTCCTAATCAACAGCCATTCGTCCAACAGCCATTTGGCCAACAGCCATTCAACCAAAAGTTTCCAAATCAGCAATCCACCAATCAAGGTAGTAACCAATTGAACCAAGCCAACTATCGCCCGAATAACCAGCAGGGCTTCAACAATCAGGGTCAACAAAGTCAACGGAGGCAATCTCAAGGAAATCGAGGTCAGAACCAACAGTTGAGACCTCAGCCAAGTAGGAATCCTCAAGGACAACGATCAGGAAGCTCCGTTGTGAGACCGTCGAACATTTTCGTGCAGAGCTACTCTCAATTCTAAAGCGAGAGCACAATTCCTCACTAAAATTGACTGATTAGGGTAGTTTACTGTTAACACTCAATCGTACTGTTTAAATTATGTTCGTACTTGTATTTATTTTAATAAAGCATGTAGTGTTCTCAACTGTCCAATGGTCTTAGACTACTACCAAGAAAAACTCACCATCACTATTTTCCCAAGCAACCATGATGGATCCTGCAGAGTTACTCTCAGTTCTGAAGCAAGATTGACAAAAATTTACTAAACGGGGTAGATATTGCCAACACTCAATCGTAGCGTTTATTTGTATTTATTAGCATGAAGATTGTTGTGCTTTCTATCATTTAGACTATGTATGTATTACCAAACCTAATACACTACCATTACAATTCGATGAAGATATTTTTCTGGTGTCTATGGTGATCATGTAGTTTTGCGAAGTCAATCCAATATTCAAATTAATTCGTTTCTTGATTAACATCTTGTTCCATCATCCTTTTGTAATAGAACGGGAGATTCGCAGCCATAATGCTTGGTAGTTTATGGCAAGTACTTCCTCTTCTTTCCTTATCAACAACCTGGAATAATGATTTTGCTAAACATTGTAATTTATGGCTACGTTATTTATTTTTAAATACCTACATGCAAAATGACACAAGCTATTCTTACTTCAATTCATATTAGGGTTTGCAAAAAAGCAACATCATATACCATTTGACAACCGAGAGAATGGTACTCCAATTATAACAATGTACCTTCCAAAATTGCCTCATTTCTTGAACATTGTCTCTTCTCCTAACCCAGTATCCTCTCATGTACGCCTGGATGACGGTAGCAGCTCGCTCTTTGCTCCAGATCCATGAAAACGGGAAGAATGGTCTTGGCTTCTCCTCCAAATGCTCTTTGACCCAATCCATCTCGAAGATGTACGTCCAGTTTTCTTCTCTTTGTGGATAGCGAGGGTTCATATTCCACAGCAATTCCGATAGGTGGTCCAAACCATGGAAAGGAGACTTATGGTACTGCAAGGATTCCTGATTAGATGATTGCTCATCATGAACAAACGTGTGCAGTACCCTAAGACTCTTGGTTTCCTTGGCTTTCAACATAATTTTCTCGATGAGTGGTACCAGTAAGGTGAAAACGTGTTCATCCAGATATTTCACTTCAGGGTCTGGAATATTCCTGGGTTCACGTCATGGAATGTGATTATTATTTTTACATCGTCCTTCTGATAGGGTGCAATGGATGTTGCAGCAAAATAGTGTAAATTGTTTACTTCTCCATTATCCTCGAAACATTGAGGAAATGAGTTACTCACTTGAAATTTCATCACAGGTTGACTTAAGACTTTGCCGGAATTTCTCGACTTCAGTTCTGTCTTCCTCAAATTTATCAACTAGTTCTTTCCAAATAGGAGACTGGAAGTTTGACTGTTCTTCCACCATTTCGCCTCAAGGTGACATTTCTGAAATTGACAGATACTCATTTCCAAATTCGCGAATATTTTAGGTTGAGTAAATTTAAGAAGAATTCAAACAATTCATCAAAAATTATATTGTACATTCATTGAACACGCCGTAAATATTAGACAATGTTCTCTTCTATGACAAGCACAGAGAAGGATTAGAAGAACAGGAGATCGCCTCGAAAATTTAAACGCTAAGCTTCTGGGAATTGTATTGAACAACAAATATAAATGTGATTACACAATGTAAGTAAATAGAAACGTTACGAATAGTCAATTTCCAACTGACGAACAAAAAACAAAACATTGTATTGGATAAGAGAGAAACCAAAGTAGGTGCTAGGCATCAGAACTTTATTTAAAATATTTTTCACACTTTTCTTTACAAACATATCCTAGGCTATCCTGAGATCTACAACACTATTGGTGTGAAATTCTAAGTAATTGTAGACAGTAAAAAACGAAGACATTCTACATCTAGTATAAATATAAATATAACGAATAATTTACTTAATTAGGACGATTGCATCACAAAACGTTCAACGAATGGAATTAGTACCTCTGAGTGACCTGCCTTATCCAGTCTAGGTAATGAGCAACTTTGACGTAGACCCCTGGAACTCCATATTGTCCACAACCTATACCCCAACTGACCACTCCGACCACTTGCCAGGAGCCACCACGTTCGCAGACCATTGGGCCTCCACCATCACCTTTGCAGGCATCCTTTCCTTCTTCGCCACCAGCGCAGATGAATCCAGGATGCAGTTGGAATTCATAGCCGAGCCTAGTTTGCTGCATCTGCTTCTGGCATTGTGCGTGTCCGACGATTGGAACATCAACTTCCTTGAGGATGTTCTGGTACTTGCCGAATTCCCCGAAGGCGTCTTTACCCCAGCCTGTGGTCCAACATCTTGTTCCGGTGTAGTCATCGTGCGGTTTAGGTAAGCAAGCCGGACTGATGTGGGGGTACTTGGTGAAATCCACTGGCTTGTCCATCCTGATGATGGCCAGGTCATTGTACAGTGTTCCTGCGTAGAATTCCGGATGGACGTTCACCGAAGCGACGTCCCTTTCGATGTAAGGGAAGAACTCAACGTCGTGATTGACGTCCCACTCTCCAAGGCGAACCCTCAAGTCGAAGCCGGTGTAAGTCTTGATGCAATGAGCCGCGGTTATGATGTGCAAGTTGTCGATCAGAGTGCCTCCGCAAACGTAGACGCTCTCTTTGGGATCTTTCTTGAGGATGGCCACTTGCCAAGGGTACTCTCCGAACTCACTGTCACCGTCGACGTAAACTGGGTTCTTGATTCGTCCGTTGATGCCTTGGGAATGCCTCGTGCCGCACTGCTGGTTGTTATGGATCTGAGGTACGTGGGGCCTCAGAGGTCTCCTACAGCAAACGTGCCGGGGTCCACAAGTTTTCGGACGACCTGGTTGGTAGAATGCCTGGCGCTGGAAAGAAAATTGAAGTTGAAGATTGGCACTCTTCTTGTCGATTTTCCGTGGCGGAGAATGAGGTGACCGATCGGTGTTTCCAGGATGAATCTTACCTTTTGGGTTGCGGAGGATTTAGGCTCAACAGAGACATCGCGTCTTCTCCTACTCGTTGGGAATTTGACGGGATTTGGGGTTTGCAAGGACTTACCCCCACGGGAGTACGTGGGACTTTGATCTTGGCGGTTGTTTTCGAAAGCGACAGGGTTGCGCCTGTCGTAGTCTCGATATTCTTGGGGTTGAAGATAGTTCGGATTGTCATGAGTTGATTGGTAGTTTTGATTTTGATACGCGGTATCCTCAGGAGCTACGTTTTGGTAGTTGGAAAATTGGTTGCCTTCGTTTTGGTAATTAGAATAATGGTGGTCAGGTCTTTGATAATTGGAGAAATGATTGCCTAGATGGTCGGAGTTGTGATTCAAAGAATTTTGATAGTTGATGAATTGGTTATCCGGACTTGGATAGTTGGAAAATTGGTTCTCCGGACTTTGATAGCTAAATTGTCCTGAATTTTGATAGTTAGATAAGTGGTTGCCTTGTAGGCCGTAACCAGTCGCTTGATTGCCACCATTAACTTTATTATAGTGATCCTGATATTGTTTAAATAGGCTATTGCCTTCTACTAGATTCGAAGAGCTGTTATTATAAGCTCTACCAAAGAAATCTCCACCATCATATCCACCGTTGAACCCGTAACCATAATTTTGCGAATCGTCATAATACGACTGGCTTTCATGTACGGGTTCGTGATGAATAGGACCGCCAATCGGAGGTCCGAAAGCGTGAGGTCTGTCAACCACCACGGGTTCGTCCACGTAAGCACCAGGATGCTCATAATAATGTGGTTTGTAATGTGGTTTATGGTAGTAAGGCCGAGGAGGGTAAGGTTTGTAATGATGGTAATGGTGGTGTTTGTTGAAGAGCGATCCTTTTTTATAGTCAAAGAAGTCGTGCACTTTATGTATCAGAAAATCGTTAGGGGTTACGTGCAAATTCACGAACGGTTTGATAACTTTTTCACCGTAATCATCTTTGGTCACTTGAACGGACACTAGAGGGTTGACGGAAACCAAGCCTAAATTAATGCCATTATGACCACCTAAGGCGCCCCCGTAAGGGTTTATATGAGGGTTAGGACCGAAGGGGTTGATGGGGTATCCACCACCTCCTTGGTGGGGTAAACCGAAAGAGATCCCGAAGGTTGGTTGGATACCTTTGTTATTGTTGTTGAATTGACGTGGTCGCTGGAAAATTTCGAACCAAATAAATTTTGAGTCTTTTCTTGCCAAATTGATTAGTTTAGTCCTAGGTCAGTTGTTTTTGAGTCTTTTCGTGCCAATTTATTAGTTTAGTCCATGGTCAGTTGTTTTAGTTACTGTGCAAGGAGTTGAGGGGGTGGTGGTTTCCATAAATTGTATTGGTTGGTTTTGCTACTCCTACTCCTACAAGGCTTATCAATTTTACTAATGGCTGTTCCCTAGTTAATCCTACAGAGTGGTCCATGTTGGTGTATTTATTTTGAAGACGAGTTTAATGAATTGTTGTGTGGTTTGATGTTGCGATGATAGGAGTTAAAATGTTGGTTTCTAAATAGTAATGACATGTTCCCAACAATAAAGTTTAAACCGACAAAGCATGTCACTACCGTAACAAATCACATTTTTACAGCAGTTAATGAAATTTCTTAATTAGTCAAAATGTACTTACAGCTTCAGCTTTCGAATCTTTTCCTTCATTGGTTTCTTCTTTAACGGGCGCTTCCCTCTTGGTCACCTTCTTCTCTTCAGTACTCTTCTTCTCCTCCTCAACGGCAGTCATATTCAAACTGGCTCCCTTAGCAACTCGAACAACAGTCATGGTACCATTTCCATCAGTTACAACCCGTTCCTCCTCAGCTTCTATGTCGCTCTTGAGGTTCCTAGGGTCTAAAGCCAAGTAGAGATCATCCTTACGTCCTATGACTTCTTGGCTGGGGCATTGGTCGTACGGTACGCAAACACAGTCGTAATTCTCCCTAGGACTGGACTCCAAACCTTGGTATTTGTCGCCATATCCACCCAAATAGTTATTTTGGACGCCGTTGCCGTTGAGGTCCAATTCCTTTTTGTATAGCCCTGAGCTACCATAAGAACCAACTGATGCTCCAAAGCTGTTGGAAGAGTAAACTCCGGAAGATCCTAAATTTTGCGCAAATGAACCACTTCCTAATGTTTGACCGTACGATCCAGTACTTCCCAAGTTTTGAGCGTACGACCCAGAACCTCCCAAGGTCTGAGCATATGAATTTCCCAAATTGTTTGGAGTGTATAAACCAGAAGAAGAACCGAAGTTGTTAGACCCGGCATAGTTATTTGAAGATCCAAAGTTGCTTGAACCTCCCAAGTTACTCGAACCAACGAAAGAAGATTGAGAGAAAGTCTGCGGTCCGTGAGTCTCGACGATTGGTTTTGCTGCAAAAGCTCCCAATCCGGATCCGGAAGTTCCAGGGAAAGAACTGCCATATTGGGCGCCATATTGCCCATAAGTTCCAGTTTCTTTGAAGGTGGTCGATAAGGGAGTGAAGCCGTTCAAGCCCTTATTCGATTGGCCTTCCAGGTGTCCAGCAGAGAAAGTACTCGCTCCTAGGGCAGTCACTACCTTAGGAACTTTATCATCGGTATGATGAAAGTGATGATGAACGTGTTGCTGAACCCCACTCCCCGAAGCTTGCACCACCTCAATCTTCTTGTCTTTCTGTTCGAAATAATCGGCACTACCTCTATCGAATTCGTATGGTTCTGATGGTTCAATTGGCTGCTCGAAATGAGGCGGTTTCGATAAGTAAGGTTTCTCGAAGGGTCCTTTCTCGTAGGGTGCTTTATCGAATGGCCCTTTTTCAAAGGGTCCTTTTTCGAACGGCGGAACTTTCTCAAAAGGAGAATACTTTTCGAAAGGCGGTCTGCTCAAGTATGGTGGAGGTCCACCAATGGGTTTCCCATGAGATCCTCCGTAAGGTTTCGGAGGAAACCCTCCGCTGTAGGAAGATCCACTGAAAGAGGACCCAGAAAATGAAGATCCTGCAATCAAGCCAGGAGGAGGGTATTTTCCTGGTGGCCCAAATTTCCCAGGCGGTGGAGGGAAAGGAATTGGTTTCGGTGGTCCATATGGGCGTACAGGCCCTTTCACTGGGATTGTGGGAATTGGCCTTCCAACTGGGTTGATGGCAACAGGCTGGGCGTAAATTAATTCCTCGGGAGAAATGTATGGGCGTTTTCCTAAAATTTGTTCGCCTTCACACTGAAAGTAATACGTTTTCATTTTAGTATCGACTTTTTCAATTATTGTATTTGTTACCATTTTTATATTTTTTTAAAATTTTTTACAATTTTACTAACCGTTCGTAGACTAACTTTTTATACATTATTACATTTTGTTGAAGCTCTAGAGTATTGAAAACAAACCTGCATCAATCCCAAGCTGCACAGTTTCTCTTTGATGATGTTCCTTGCTTCTGTGTCGTCTCCTTTTTGCAAGGCTCCCTGTAATTCAGGATCACTGTGGATCTCGTCGAAACCATCGAGATTCCTCCCTTGTCTTTGGGAAACCAAAATGGTATCAACTATGTCTTCGATTTCAGTTTCGTTAAAATTTTGTTGCCTTGCTGTGGCTTCGCTACCGGCAATGAGGGAATCGGCGTTTTCAATCGACTTATCTTCTTCCGTGAGTTGCTTTTGTTGGTGATCAGTTTTCTTAACTTCTTCGCCCCAAGACCAATCCGCTTCTTGGGCAAAGGTTTGCATAATGATAGCCATAGAGGCTACGAGAAATAGGAGCCGCATATCTGTTTGGAAATAATACATTTCACACAGTGTTTTCCCACTAAATTGAAGATAAATTTGTCTTGTTAGTTGGTGTTAGTCTCTTCCACGATTCAGTTTAATAATATTTGCTTGCTGTTTATTAATGAGTGTGAAAATCTGTTCATTATTATACTTTAAAAAACTTAAAAAATTGCACTGAGCTCTGAACTGAAACTACTAATTTAAGATGTAGATATACGATTCGGATGAAGCTGAAAAAGAAAGACCAGCAGATGACAATGAACTGCTGACCATGACCGTTACTATTTCCTTTTGAGAAAGTAAAGAGCAGACGCTTCTCACTCGTTATCGCTTTTCCGTTCTACCTCACAGATCTTTTAGTACTCTTGTTAACAATGTGTACTTTCACTCGAGTGACTCGAAAAATTGGTAATGTCTTTCTTTAAGTAAATGAACAATGGGAAAAGCACTCTAGCTGAACTTTTTTTCTGTTTCCTACAAGTTCGATTTGGTTCATATCAATTCTAAAAACTGTATAGATATTCAATTCGCTCTGATGTTCCAGTACTAGACTGTACGTAACGTCGCAGCAGTCAATTTTACAAGTCTAAAAAGTGATGCCAAATTTACGTAACCTTTTTCGCGAATGAAAGCCAGGCCCTAATGATTTGGTAATACAGTGACATCACTGAAGTAAGATGCACGACCAAAAAACCGAACGAAGAAAGTTGGAAGAAAGTAAAAGCCTCGACCTGATTACACCTTTGGCGCCTCAGTGGTCATTTTAATACAGCGTTATAGCTGAAATACGGTGAATTTTGCGTGAAGAGGCGTCCTGCAAGTTTCACTTTTTCAATATTTGGTGACATCGAGCTCACATGGGGTTCATTAAAAAAAGAAAGTCGTTTTTCTCTGGGTTTACGATATAGGGTGCAAGAAAATAATTAATGGAAATCATTGAAGTTCAGAAAATGTACAGAATTAGGCATACATATACCAAAAATTTTAATGGGTGATTGAAATTTAATTGCTACGTCAAAAATAGAAATTAATATTTAATTAACTTAATTAAAATCAGTGATTATGTGATACACTTTCAAAATTAAATATTTGTAATATTTGATCATTGGTTCATATTAAATTCTTTTTCAATCCGGATAAAATATATTCACAAGAATTCTATATTAAATAAAATCGATACATCAACTAAAGTTGACAATAATTTGAAAAATATTTTACATCCTGAAAAGTATTTTCTATTTATAAATTGATTTCGTGTTATTTTTTATTCTCAAGTAAATGAATTCCCACTAAACCTCTTGCCGTTATTAATTTAGTGAAAACAAAGAAAAAATTGATTCTCACCTTTGCCTGTTGTATCTCCCCTTTGAGTGAAGTTTGGTGCACACAGTCACTAACTGAAGAGTTCAATTTCACCTAGTCGTCGTTTTATAGTTCCCTACTCGAATTCGTGGGTTGCGTTCTCACTTTCTACACCACACCATACATAAGCCAGGTGATCTGCTCGAGTTGTGGACTCCACCACCATAACAGAGCTTTTATACGGTCATCTCGAAATGCCTGGATGCTTTTTAGTAGGGGTGATTGCGAATGAAATTCTGGGGAATTTCCTCCAGCAACAGGATCCTGTTCATTTTGGTCATGGGCGAATTAGCCTTTGAATTCTAGCCCTCATTTTTGTATGATTACATTATTTGTGTGACAACTCATATTGTTTATATGATTAGTTTAGTACTCATTTTATTGAATGGGTTCTTGCATTATATTTTGTATAGGTATAAATAATTTCTATCTCTGGCCATAGGTAATTTCAACCTTCATGGAATTTTTGCTTTTCTTTCGAAACATTTATGGGTATCCCTATTTTCTAGTTACTCAGATTATTTTCTGTATAGGTGCATATTGTATATGTATTTTCAATCTTTTAATTTCAGATTATCTATCATTCGTTCAAAATTTATTTGCATATGTAATGACAACATTTTAGTTAATTTTTTAAATGGTACAGAGATTAATGAGCTATAATGGCGTAACGTCCAACGAAAATCCGGTGAAGAAAGCGAAAGTGTTCGTGTTACTAGATCCGCTTGAGCTTGGGAATCCCCGGCTCTTGCACTGAGTGCATAAGATAGGTTGATGAACTTTAGAATTAATCTAATCTTGATAGCACCTTTACTTCTTTAAATATGAACATCTTTTTGCCCCATTTCTTTCTTTTTCTCAACTATCTTCAATTATTTACAATACTAAACAATTTGCTGTGACTTTCTCTAGTTTCATCTGTTTTACTACAATATGCAACTTTACATCGTAAGTACTCCCACATAACAGTGGTAAATACAAAAATTACCTGGGAAATGAGATTGTCCCATTCCCATTGCATCATTTTCTTGTGCTGAAATTCCCGCCATTATTTTAGCATCAACAACAAACTCCCTCACAAAACGAATAAAGGTCAATGGCAAATTACTAAACTGGAATGATTCAATTAGGATTGCGAGCTGAAAAATTCCAAACGCCATACAATTAAGTGGAAGCTTAGAGTCAGAATTTCCCATTTCACAACCACCTTTTAGAAGTCAACTGTACTACGGCATTTCGTTGCAGGCACTATGAGCCAACAGAATAGTGTATAATTTGAATGTAAAGTTCTTATTCGAAAAGTCCACTCTTCAACTGGAGACCTGTAATTAAGTTACATAATAAAACTTGTGGTCTCGTCTGTATTAATTCAAAGAACTGACTCGGGGATTCCCTGCCCTCGATACGATGCCGGATCGTGCGTATTCAATGTTGACATCCCTTTTTGGAAGGAGTTTCAACATTGAAAAAACCGACTACGTTACCAATAAATTATAAATGCAAAATACATATGTGCGATTGCTACATTTATTCAAAATATATCACTCTATATTTCCCAAAAATGAATTATTTCCACAACAGGCTAATTCTAAACTTGAATACTGTAGTATTTTTTCGATTCCACTAGTCCTTCTAATAACAAATACTTCCTCTGTCATAAATTATGGCATGCTTAACAAGATTTTTTCTGTATAGTAAAGTATACTATATTTAAGGATAGAGGAAATAAAAAAATAATATACCCTGCTAAAGCTTCGTTTTATAGAATATAATGATACAACGATGAATAATACACTTGTGCGTATACTTTCATGGTTACATGAATATTCGGCTGTAAGCCTAGACTGCTAATCAATGCTTCACGAAGCAAAATTTACGTAACCCCTGTTATCATAACACATTAACTCATGCGACGGCCCAAACGAAAGCACTTTCGATTTTTTGGACGCCTAGGGTCTTCCAAAGTCTCCTCACGCTTTGCATCTACTCTATGCAAATTAAAAGAAAGGAAATGCGCAGACACGGTGGGTGTACACCTAATCCGACATAATCGTATAGCTTCGCCTGTTGCGTGTGGTAATTCGATCGCCCATTCTGGCTATTGCGCCAACTTTCTCCCGGATCTTGAGAGACAGTTCGCTGCGAAAACTCCTCCTTTGTGGGCCCTGAGTCATCATTTTTGTGTGGAGTTGAGATATTGCCTAATGGTCCCGTAATATGTAGTTCCTGCGGTTATCATCGACTTTTGGGCAACGGAAGTTTATATTTCCCAATGCTCAATAAGTTGGAGAGTCCAATTGAAAAAAAAAACAAAAATATGGGTGTAGATAAGAAAATTTTTATTTGCTGTCCTTGACAAACTAACAGATGCAAAGCTGTCAAGGCATTTAGAAAAGAAGTGTATGGGAACAAAATTGTGATAATTGTCGAGCTAGATCATCAGGAACTTTTTCCATTTTTCAAAGCGATCCTTGGACGGGGTAGAACAAGACGTTATATTTTTTAAATGCAATGACGATATTTTTATAGTGGAACATGGAGCATTGGAAAATATTTGGACTTTATTCATTCATAAATATAGTTCGCCAAATAAAATCATTCACTGAACGAAACGGCAGCTGTCAACACAGCTACTCTTCAATACAAGAAGTAGATAAAAGAAACCCTATAACCAAAACCATCAGTGACTATTCCATTGCCAAAAATCGGCATATTATGCATAAACTCCGAGAGAGTGTGATTTACCACTCTCCCTCGTGTGTGTGAGAGATAACAGATTGCTGTCTTGTGATTGGTCGATGCATACACGCGTGACCCGCTTTGCGCGCAACTCTACATAACATCATGATCCAAAGATCTTATTGAATCATGCATAACAGTCTCTTAGCCTGACGTCGTCATATTATTTGTTTGTAAACAGTGAGGAACTCACTACACCACTAGTAAAAGTTGAAAATTAATAATTGGAAAAACGATACAGAGGGTAAGTTCACGTGTAGTATAGTTTTGCCCTTGATATAATACATACTAAATACCTACTCGAGTCACTTGATAACTTCAGATCTAACCTAACATTTCGAATACGTTTTTTGGTGCATATAAACCACATGTAAACAAAGTCATATTGACAATGATAACGTGCATTCAAAGAGTTTCTCCCTCAGAGTAGGCCATGGCCATCGCTTGTTTCGCACACCTATGAATGCTGTCTATGGATACGTCAATTTTTTAAAGGTTATATTTTAACAAAAAGAATAGTAGATTATTCGCGATGGAATATTCACTGATGATTATGGTTATAGCGTTACATCTGTCTTTTTCTTGCATTGAAAGTTACATATTTAGGACTCCCTCAGATTTGACGTCATTCATGACTATAGTTAGGAATATTCCTTCGCCAAAAATCGACTGAAGAAGAATCTTTTTGAGCACACGTTATATGTATATGTTACCGTTAAAGTGTATAATCCGTTATTTCATGAAATAACTAGTTATTCCATGAAATACCGGTCTGTGGCCGTTAAAGTATAAAATAGTTGACTATTCTATACTTTAACTAGTTATTCCATGAAATAGCGGTTTGACTCCATTTAAAGTGTGTAATGATTTGTAAAGCAAGTTTCTAACTTAAAAAATCACGTTCATCAATAATACTATTGACACAGTGTAAACAACTAAGAATAAATGTACGTTGTTTAGTGATGTTACCATAGAAATAAGTGAAATGAAAAGTTTTTTTTACCATTTGTTTGGATAATGGATTATTTCTAAATATGAGTCAGAACAAATTCTATTTATCTGTTTCGTAAATAAACGTAAGAAATGCCTATACAGAGTGAGTCGTGAGAAACGAACCGAACTTCAATTTCACAAATTCAATCACGAGAGTAATAGGTGCCCTTTGTAGACAAAGCAAATAATATGAAAAGGTATATGACGGTATTTCTGAACATTTAATATAAGAACGTAATGATTACCCATAAGTTATTACATGAAATTTTGTTTATTTTAAATTTCCCTACAACTTGTAAACAAATGAGAATCGGATAACAACATACTTTCCTGAAGTTTAGTTCATTCCTCACGACTCACCCTGTATAAATGTTCACTTAAAGGTGAAAATCCACCAATGGGTTGGGTTCATGCTGGCTTGTACTAACTACGGAAACCTATCTAGTTCCTCAAGTTATATTCTTTGTCCCGTAGCTATTTATTTAATACTTTTTTTGTACCACTACGTTATTTTATAGAATGACTAGGTAATGTATGGAATAACTAGTTAAAGCATAGAATAGCCCAACTATTCTATACTTTAACGGTATTAGACTGTTAATTCATGGAATAACTAGTTATTTCATAGAATAACGGGATTGTACACTTTAACGGTAACATATACACAGAATGCCGAGTCGAGGTTTCTGGAGATGCTGCGTAAAAAATTGCCCCAACAAGACGAATCGGATTGATTCATCTTACCATCGCTTTCCCAATCCAGCTGTAAATGAAGCCCGATTCGACTTATGGGTGGAGAGTATTGGAAATCTGCGCATTAAGACATTGGCAAAGGATCGGGTCTACAGAGCGAGTCGGGTATGTCGAATCCACTTTGAACCACACCTCATAAGGGGGAATACGTTAACCACAGGTGGCAATCCAACCCTCCACTTACCATGTAAGTAGAAGTGGTAAATACGAATTAACTCATCAAGCTCATTGCTTTTGAATAAACAATTGATTATACATGTAGATATAGATATAGATGTATAATTAAAGCTCCTAGTCATTTCCTCTCGCACTTCCACAACAACTCTCCACGCGCTTACCATCTCTTTTTGGCCTGCATACTGTTGTTATGTCTTATTGGTTTCTTAGGATTGAAATCGCTATTTTTCCATTGAGAACACAAAAAAAACTAAATTATTTATTAACGTTTTGTCCAGCGGGAGTTTGTGAATACTGTCATTGGTTGCGTGACATGTAAACCTGAAAACCTGCGGGCATTGGTACTAGTATCGCAGTATACTGTGCTAGTATAATGCCAAAGCCTGATTCTTGGAGGTGCTGTGTAACTCAGTGCCCCAACAAGTTGAAACGTATCGAGAGCTCCTATCAACGATTTCCAAACCCCGAACATCATGAAGCTCTTTTTGATTTGTGGTTGGAAAACATCTGCAATTCACATTTAACAAAACTACCAAGGCTTTGGGTCTTTGTAGGGATTCAGGTATGTCAGATCCATTTCCAAGAGCGCTTCATGAGGTTGAAACAATTGGCAAAGGGTGCATATCCATTTCCCTTGTATGTGAATTTATTTGGGAATTACCTATAGTATATCGATTTAAATGATTCTTTTACAATGATATTCACCCGGTTAAATACTTTCTCCAGGGAGGTAATCAACCGCCTATATTTGGGGAAATATTTATTTAATTTTTCATAATTGATACAATTAATTTCCTGTTTGTTGAAATAAATATTCTTGAACAGCACAGAATGAAACTGAAGACGACGAAGCACAAAATTCCCAAACAGTTAAGAGAAAAAGTGAAGGTGGGACTTCTCATATGGCGACTTCCTTTCAAACATTATCGTCACCTTATGATAGTAAAGGTAAGTTATTAGATTTCTGCAGTTGTCTGCCTAAAAGTACTTTCCTCAATACTGTTCGTCGTTGATTTATGTTAAAATTTGTAGATATTTTCTTTCACATTTTAATTGTGTGAAACCTACAATAATATTAATAATAAATAAATATCATTGGATCTTCTGAATGTCATATTTGGAAATATATTTATTTATACTCTATAAAATGCCGGAATTACATCCAATATACATTTGTAAGCAAAAATCTATAATCGGTTTTGATACCGAACAAACACTTGAATCACATTACATCCGCTGTATATGATTCAAAACAAATTTATGGTGTTTTTTCCCACAGAGGAATTTGCAGTCAATATAAAATCTGAAGAAATTTACATCAAAACTGAACCAGACGACGAAACATTTCCAAAAGAAAATGAAGAAAATCCTCAGTATGGAGTACATGAAACCCCTTCATCGGATGGTTTTGTCAGTGCGTGTAAACTTGAACCAACAGATTCGATTGAGGAAAACCAATATGAATTCATTTCAGAGATGCAGAGATGCCTATAAAAATTTGTATAATAAATACTTCATTCTGTGAATTGCGCCATTTAGTGGCGACATCTACGCTACATTGAATAAATCGACGTTTATATTTAAATTTCAGTTTTCTATAATTATGTTAACTCATAAAGTTTACTGTAATCAGTTGGTATACAGCGGCCTGTAACATTTTTACAGGAAATTGTGTTTAATTCTATTGACTTAGTTCTCTCGTACTCCTATAGGTGTCAACACTAGTAATATAAATAGTAATCTGTAATTTACTTTACATAACCTCACTTTGCTGTTATACATAACCTATTTTCGATTAACATTTTTCGAGCTGTTTTAATCGAAATTACTCAATAAGTATGCCTTATAAATATATCGGACGTACTACAACATTCAAAGGGAAGACATTATGGGAAATTGTAGGGAATTTGAAAAATTTTGGCGTTGGTCGAATTGTGGCAAGGAGTCTTTTTGAAAGGTACCCGGAGCCTTGTTACATGAAAATTGTTAAAGTTGAAACGCTGGTTAGTCCTGCCGAGATTTCAATTGATGTAAGTTGTCACACCCCTATTCTTCTATTATTTTCATTCAAATTGATTTATCAAATATTGTTTTATATTTATTATTATACTAGAATAATCGTATTGTCAAGTATTTGTATTGTCTTTGAAGGACGTTCGGAAAGTTAGAGTTTGGGTTGAGAAGACATTCCGAGGCAAAACCCTACCAAAAGCTATAGCGATTGAATCAGCAAGTTATAAAACTGATTATAAGTTGATACCAAAAGATGAGGAGGCAGCGTATTGTAGATACGAACAAACGAATGGGGAAGAGAAAATTCTACCGAGGACGTGCGAATTTCCCCCACTGCTGCGGGAATTGATTGCTAGAGATTTAAAGGCGAAGGGTGAACCAATAAACGATCTTAAAATGCCCATTGATTACCAAGAAAGCAGGCAAAATCACTATAGGATCGCTAAGGAAGGAGAGCTGCCTAATGTGGAGTTCACGAGTGATGTTGGTAAGCCCTTGGTGGAGAAATTTTATAGAGGAATTTAATTTTAGTTGTAATATTGTAGTTGTGGAAATAAAGTTGGAGTAAATTTAATATTGTTATCAAATGAGGTTTTCTTTGTGACCATTTAAATATGCAGGTATGCTCTTTCTAAATAATCAGTTTAATTAAAATAAGTGTAAATCTATCATTAAAAAACGATTTATTATCTGAAGACAAATCGTAATTGAACTTAGAAAAACTACATTTGAAACTTACTTAAGTCCAGCGGAAATGTGATAAAAAAAATTGAAGGAACGCTAGGAAATAATGCATAACTTGGAATACGCATTTCGATAGTTCGAAAATTGATTTCCAAATATACCCATCACACGTCGTCACAAGTACACACTGGATGTGTGAGTGCTCTATACTATTCGAAAATCGTTAATACCAAATTTATTTGTTTTTAGTTAACTTTCGAACGTTTTTTGGCGATTGCGTCCTCCACGGCTTTCAGTTGTTTCAGCAGTTCTTCTCTCCGTGAAGTGGCTTTCTTATTGCTTACGCTCTTATCAGTGGGCGGCGGTGAACTAGCTGGACGTTTTTTCCCTTGGCTAGCTTCCACTTTCTTAGCTGCTTCCACAAGTTCTTTTCGAGCCCCACTCATCGTATTCTTCAGATTCAATTTGATTTGTTTCTTCTCATTGCCACTCTTCAAAGCGTCGATTGCTTTAGCTTTTAGTGCTATGGCGACATCGAGGGCTGAAGACCTCCTCGGAGGACTTCCGTCTCTGCTGCTGGAGCTGCTCGATTCGGACGAGTCCGAGTCACTGGAACTGGAACCGGAACTGTCCGAAGAGGATCGTGAAGACCTCTGTCTGCCTTTCACTCTGGCTAGAGCGGCAGCTGCTGCAACGGCTAGCTTTCTGGATCGGCCGAACTGATCGACTTTGGTTGTAGGAGCTGGCGGGTTCTGTGCGCCCACTCTCATCATGCCTAGAATTCAGACGTTCGGTGAATCACTAGTAGATTGGTAATTTAGATTGGAAATTCAATTTATCCATAGTCGATGAGACGGCGGAAATGAGAAGCGAAATGAGTTAACTAGCGGTAGCAAGGCGAATTAATCAAAAAGAGTATAAAAATATTGGGAACTGAAGTGATACAAAAACAATGAGCTCTTTCAATCCTATACCACAGAGAAGTATGTGTTTATAAAATAGCAATTTAAACCACACGAAATGGCAAAAAACCAATTAGAAAAACACATGAAACTTACTACCTGGAGACGGTGCTCTCTTCTTCGGCGCCGGAGGGTTCATAGCGGACGCCCGTTCAATCGCCGCTTTACGCTCGGACACAATCACCGAAGGCGAGACAGCCTGTCTACTTCGACGACTGCGTGAGCCTCGACGATGCCGCGGAGATTTAGACTTCGATTTGAAGGAGCTCCTGCTGGAAGCAGACGAACTACGAGAGGAACTACAAAAACAACGTTCTGTGCAAACGCAAACCCTACACTCACTACTCGTGTTTTTATATCTACCTGCTAGACGAGTAACTCGATCCGGAACTGTACGAGTGTTTCCGGCTGCCTTTCCTTCCGCTCGGGGATTTCGAACGCATCCACGGATCGGACCATTCGTCTCCTCTGCCTGGTCTCTCCTCGACACGCTGAACAATAACTTCCCGTTTAGCTCTCCGCACTTTTGAACCACCAGGCGGCACTTCCTCTTCGTATTTGGTGTTGTAGTAGTCTGGCATGCGGTGAGGAGGAAGTTCCCTGTAAGATCTGACCCTTTCTCGAGGAGGCGGAGGTGCGTACTCTGGCGCGTCGTAAACCACCTGCCTCCTTCCATAGTACTCTTCGGGAGGCGGCCGGACTGGCGCGTACTCAACAGGCATATGCCTCACGACAAATCTCGGTTCCGGAGATGGAGCTCGGCCGTAGTAGCCGTTCTCCTTGTCCAATTCATCTTGGGCTAGGCTTAGATTCATCTTTTTCTCTTCGAAATCGATGTCTTGTTCCTTCCGTTTCATGGACTTCCGCAGCATTTCCTTCGCTGTCCGGAGCCCTCGCTCCCACGCCGATTCTACTTGAGGAGGTTCCGGTCTGCCGAACATCCTCTCGTCCCTAAATTCCCCCGGGACTACGGGCCGAATCATTTCGAACATGGTGTAATTCCCTTTATCAGTAACACCGGGATGCAAAAATCTGCAGCTGGCGCCCCAAGTGCATTGCCCTCTCGAGAAAAACCTACAAACAGGTCGTGGTTCTGTTTCTTCAGGCCTAACATCCTCCTCATCTGTGACTTCCCCTTCTTCCAACTCTTTCTCTTCCTTCTCCTGCTCTTCCTTTTTCTTACTGGCTATTTCCTCTTTTTCGGATTTTTCTCCATTCTCTCCTTTCCCCCTTTCTTCAGGTTCCTTGCTCGGTTCAGGTTCGGCACACTCTCCATCTTCAGCTTCGAAATCCAGCTGTTCCTCTCCCTCCTCCGTTCTTGAGGTCTTCTCTTGTACCTACAGAACATTGGTTCATTAGTGGTTATTAAATTTATCCAAAACTTCAAATACAACGATCAAACTTAATGTAGCTATCAAACTCTCATTATATTTATTAAAGCAAATTAAGAATTGAAAATTCCATGTTGAGGAAACCTCAATATAATCAATGATAAACCATAAAACTAAATATTTAAAAAACGGGATTTTTTCTTCACCTCTGGTTTAGGTTCCTCCTTTTCCTTCTCCTTCAGCTCCTCCCTTTTTCGTTCCTCCTCATCACTGCTCGCGCCAATCGAATCGTCCAAATCAGACACGTCCGACAAATCATCGTGCGTTATGTTGATTTCTTCCTTCTTCTTAACCTCCTTCTTCTCAGGTTCGGATTTTTCGTGTTCCGATTCCATATCACCTTTAATGTGACAAGTTCAATGTAAATCATCTTGCGAGTTACAACTGAAAACGCATATTCATTTACCAACTCACCATCTGAAATTTCCTCCGGTTGTGTGTCCAAATTCTTCCCCACATTCTTATTCCTCCTGCGGGACGAATCGATGCTCGACTCACTGGAATCCGAAGTGTTCCCGTCGTCCAAATCGGCATCCTTCCTTCTCCTCCTCGAATCTCTGGATGAGCCGCTCTTCCCGGACATTCCGCTCAATCGGTCGAAATCGGGAGAAGGCGACTTGGATTTCCTCGAGCTGTGGCTGCTGTCAGATCTTTGCGATCTCTGGTTATGGTTAGTATTGTTGGAGTAGTTG
Source organism: Hydrochus callosus (assembly GCA_033557855.1). Classification (NCBI taxonomy): domain Eukaryota; kingdom Metazoa; phylum Arthropoda; class Insecta; order Coleoptera; family Hydrochidae; genus Hydrochus; species Hydrochus callosus. The sequence continues at coordinate 19,299 of JAUIMY010000234.1, read as the reverse complement.
TTGTGAGTGTCCGGGTGGTTCGAGTGAGCTGGAGAATTGGAGGTGCTATCCCCTGCGGGTGATAGGGGAACGTTGCGTCTACTAGGCGAGGGAGAAGAATGTGGCGAGGGAGAGCGCGGTCCTGCGCTGTCATTTCTGGAGGTTGGACTAGACAGAGAAAAATGACTTCAACACATATCGTTTTGACTATCCCACGGGTATTATGCAGGGTGGACCAAAATGCACTTACTACTTAAGAATTCAAAAACTTTTATTAACTATTTAATAATTTTCTTTTCAACTTTACAAGGTCTATCTGAAATATACAAAAAAAATCACCATATGAAGTTGTCCCACATAAGTTTCTTTCGTTTTAGTAGTAGGTAAAAATTTTAGAATGTTTATCTACCTTTGATTTGCCATAATATCAATAGGGGACTTCCATGTCGCGTCACACGCGTCCTTGGAAACAGCTGATGTCGGAATTGTTATGTTTGTTCGGATAAATTTAAAAAGTAGTATTTTTGTATGGCCCATCATTTAATCGTTAAAATAGGATGGCTATCAGATGACCCATTAAATCCAGACTATATACCATTGGTAAACAAGGGTTATGTGAAAGCGATACAAGATGTCGAAAGAAATCTAAGACTTTTGAAAGAAACGAGAGAAAAACTGTTTATTTTCATTTACAATGAATTATTGCCGTTCAGAGTGAATAATTTTTTATTACATTCAAGTTCGAAAGTAGAAAGTTTTTCTGTAAATAAATGTGTATGAAAACTAGCTGACTGTTATATCTGGTATCACTTCCGCATAGCCCTTGTTTAACAATGGTACATAGTCTGGATTTAATGGGTCAACTGATGGCCATCCAATTTTATTGACTAAATGATGGGTTATACAAAAATACTACTTTTTCAATTTATAGTTACCACTTATACAGGGTGTCCCAGTTTTAACATTGAAAATTTTGACACAATACTCTCCTCGTCGTTCTGATTCGAAATCACTATGCATATATGCCTCTTACTTGCTCCCTAACAAAGATACAGAGTGTCAAAGTTAGAGAAGAAAAAACATTTTTTTCATCATATCTTTCAGGAAAAAGCTGCAAATCGAATAATTTTTTTTAAACATACCTTCCCTATGATGGGCTATTTCTTGAAATTACTTTCATTTAATTGTGGCACATTAGTGGCGTGCAATGGAGATACATAGATTTTTTTATAGAAAAGAAGTACGCCATTGCTTTTAAAACTTATTTTGTAATTTTTAGGAATCTTAATTCAATTTTGGATGGAGTCGTTTTTAGAGAATCTAAATAACGGTTCTAGTTTCAGAGATATTCACTTTTTACAGAAGGTTTCAAATACATTATTGAGTTAGAAATTATTAATCTTGAATAGCCAAGGAAAAAATAATAATAATTCCACTGTTACAAATCGAATAGAATAAAAATTATAAAAATTTCTAGAAATTTTTAGCGTTTTACAGTAAAATCATCATTGTTTTTTCCATGGTTATTCAAGATTAAAAATTTCTTGCTCAATAATGGATTTGCAACCCTCTGTAAAAAGAGACACCCTGTACATAGAATGATCCGAACAAACATAACAATTCCGAATATGAATTTTTCATAGAAAATTTTCCTCTTCAATGCTTGAATCTACTTATTTCTGTTTATTACTCCTTAAGGTAAGATTTTTCCTCTCCTATGTCTTACACTAGGAAATGAGAAAATTTTCTTGTTGGCTACTCCTGACTTGTTTGAGCAACCAACCACACTACACTTTATTTTGGAATAATATACTATTATGTTTAAATAATATCTAATATGATTATTATGAGTTAAATGTTAAGGTAAATATTAATTATACGAATACTTATTTCGTATGTGTTTTTGAGTCTCGAATAGTTCCCTAAACTAAAGGAAACTAACAAATTCCGCAACTATCCCTATACCTTGCGTGTAAATCTTGCAGTAGGTTGGCCGACATCAGCTGTTTCCAAGGACGCGTGTGACGCGACATGGAAGTCCCCTATAGCGAAATTCTCTCTATAACGAATAAAAACTTTAGATTTAGAACATAGTTTGTGAGTTATTTTACCTCTGTATAACGAAATCTCCATATAACGAAATATTTGGTGTACTTATATAGAGGTTCGACTGTATACACAGCGATTCTGTCATAATTTGAACACTACCGAATTGAAATCATAGCAATTCGTTTTGGAGAGCAAAAGCAAACCCCCGTGGAAGTCAAGCAAAGCGAGATCCGGATTTACCGAGAAGACGGGAAGATTGCACGGTGTTTGCTCTGTTCCAGGACAAATCATCTAAAGTCATGCAAAATTACTCATCGCTCAATGAAACGACAGAGCAGGAGGAGAGCGGCGTTCTCATTCACGTCGCGGAGCCGTCGCGGGCACGATGGAACCACATCGAAGACCTGGACTCGTTCTTCTCCCGCATGTACAGGTACCACCAGAAGCACGGGTTCTTCTGCATGGTGCTGCAGGAGGTGCTGGAGTTGGGCCAGTTCGTCTTCGTGTGCAGTTTCACCGCGTTCCTCTTCCACTTCGTCAACTACCGGGTGCTGTTCAAAGACGCGGCGCCCGCGTCCAAGTCGAGCAAGGTGACGCTCTCCGACGTGGTGTACACGTTCGACGAGGGCTTCGCCAGCTTCGGACTGTTCACGTGGACGTGCATCGCGATCGCCTTCGTGGTGTGGGCGTTGCGGTTCGCGAGGGGCGCGTACCACCTGATCAGTTTCTGGGACGTGAAGCTCTTCTACAACACGGCCTTGGGCATCGCCGACTCGGACTTGGATAATTTGACGTGGCACGAGGTGCAGACGAAGGTCCGCGTCGTGCAGTTGGAGCAGCAGATGTGCATACACAAGCGGGAGCTGACCGAGCTGGACATATACCATCGGATCTTGCGGCAGCACAACTACCTGGTGGCCATGACGAATAAGAGGCTGCTGCCTCCGCGCCTTCAGCTGCCGTTCGTCGGTGAAGTGGTGTATTGGTCGCGCGGGTTGCGGTACAACGTGCAACTGTTGCTGTTCTGGGGGCCGTGGGCTCCGTTCCAGAACCCGTGGCACCTGCGGGAGGAGTACAAGAAGCAGAATCTCCGCAAAGAGCTGGCCCGGCAGCTGGGGAACCACATACTGTGGTTGGCGTTCGCGAACCTCCTGCTGTCTCCGTTGGTGCTGCTGTGGCAGATCCTGCACGCTTTCTTCAGTTACGCGGAAATAATCAAGAGGGAGCCCGGTAGTCTGGGGATACGGACTTGGTCTCTGTACGGGCGGCTGTACTTGAGGCATTTCAACGAACTAGACCACGAACTGCAAGCTAGGTTGAGCAGAGCTCATCGGCCGGCGACGCGATACTTAACCGCTTTTAACTCGCCCCTTTTAACCGTTATCGCGAGGAGTGCAGCTTTCATGTGCGGGGCTGTTCTAGCCGTACTGCTTATGTTGACCGTTTACGACGAAGATGTACTTAGCGTCGAGCACGTCCTCACTTGCATCACGATACTAGGCGGATGCGTGGCCGTTTTTAGGGGACTCATTCCCGACGAGACGATCGCTTGGTGCCCCGAAACCCTCCTGTCCAACGTGCTAGCGCACACTCACTATTTACCGCCGGGCTGGAGGGGACAAGCGCACACTTCACGGGTTCGACTAGAATTCCAGCAGCTGTTCCAATACAGAGTTATAGGACTGCTTGAGGAATTGGTGTCCCCGATACTAACGCCCTACGTGTTGTGGAAGCATTTGCACTGCCGCAGCTTGGACATCGTCGACTTTTATCGGAACTTCACCGTGTCCGTCGTGGGGGTAGGGGACGTTTGCAGTTTCGCCCAGATGGACGTGCGGAAACACGGCAATCCGGAGTGGCAAGTCACTGAATCCGTTCAAGGACCCGACCAGTACACCCAAGCGGAAGACGGCAAAACCGAACTGTCCCTCATACACTTCAAGGTGACGAACCCCACCTGGCGGCCTCCGCCGGAAGCGCAACAATTCGTCGAGGAAATCGAACGGGAGAGCAGCGTGCTAGCTCCGACGGCCGGACCGCAGATACAGCAAACCAGCGGCGATTACTTCCTGCAGGCGGATCTGAACGACAGTTCGATCATAAGAGGCGGAGTCTCGAGGCTGGAGGGACCGCTCAGCTCCGCCCCCAACGACATGAGCCTCAGCACAATGTACCTCCACGACCGGCACTTCAGGAACGCGGGCAGACGTTACCAACGACCGGCTGAAGAGACCACGCCGCTGCTCTTCAGCCAATGACCTAGTCTTAAGATTTAACAAAATGTACCTTAGGTTGTCGTAATAAATTATTCGTAGTCTTGTATATATTGTACAGAGCGTCGTTTCATTTTCTTAACGCGTAGCTAGAGCCTGGATGTGTTGTGTTGCGTCGGCCAGACTAAGAGTTGTTCTTTTTTTTCCGTTGTGCGTTTGTGATCAAATAAATAGGACTCGTGGAGCGAGGAGTTTCATTCTGCCACTCCTTACCATCTGATCTAGGCGGTTCAGCCCCCGAAAGGGGGCGGGACCTATCGGAGGGGGAGGGGGAACCGCTGCTGGTAAACTAGTGGTATTTTATTATTTTTTTTTCGACCGGACGGGATAAAACCAAATGAAACTTCGTTTTGAAGTGTAAAGTGAGCAATTTGGGATTTCCACCATGAAGACAAATTTCAAAATATTTTATTTTCAAATAGAATTTGTACTGAATTGAATCATATAATTTAAAATAAATAAGAGTGATAATAAATAGAAATTTGATGACAAACGCGGGTAATTCTTAAGTACACATTCGCGGCTAGAACGGCACAGCTCTTCTAGCCGTTCTCGCTGCAAGTGACCGTGGCCCATCCGCATCACGGTCCTAAGCGCGACCCAAAGACTAAGTACATAGAAAGCGCAGCAAATGTCCATCTCCAATTACAAGACTTATCGGTAAATAACTACGTTCGAATGGCGGGATACCTCATCACCTAATGGGTCGGGCAGGAATTCAGCGCCACGTTATGGAGCTCGTGCATTTCCACCCAATCCAGCGCCTTATCCCCGATCCTCACGTTCCTCATACATCCTTTGAAATTGTCGTTTATTTTCAACGTGCCCGTCGGTGCGTGATCCGGTATCCCTCCAATGTACAAGGGCGCTTCTAATTCGTCCGTGTGCGCGCCCGCATCGGAAAGGACCCAACTTTTGCTCACGCCGTCGACGTTAATTGTTAGTTCGGTTGAAAACAGGGCCGTCACGTTGTGCCATTTGTTGTTGCACAAAGCGAACTCGTTGAGGTGGTTGGTGACGTTGTTCACGTTACCGTTTCCCATATCCACGGTCATAACAACCGCCCCACCTTGCAACTCCACCGAGAGAGCTGGACTGTTGTTAGGGTTGGAAACGCTGAGTAATATGCCGTTTTGTTCGGCCGTTCTAAATTCGAAGCTCAGCTCGAGATGGCCCGTCACCCGGAAATATTCATCTGAAATTGTGGTTTTCGATTAAGTTTATTGTATGATCCGATTATTCGTGATAAATTTTGTTTTACGATCCGATTATTCTAGGGATCGTGAATAATGTTCCACGATGAATATTGCGAATGTTTATGTTTAGTATTTTTTTTCTATAGTGTCAATTTTATTTCGCGATGTGAATTTTATTTCGCGATGTGAATTTTATTTCGCGATGTGAATTTTATTTCGCGATGTGAATTTTATTTCGCGATGTGAATTTTATTTCGCGATGTGAATTTTATTTCGCGAGTGAATTTTATTTCGTGATTTGAATGTTATTTCATGATTCGGTTTCATTTCCCCACTAATACTATTTTACGTATTTCAGCACTTACTGTACACCGCATAAGCGTCCCCGCGGAAGTATGAACCTTTTTCTATGTTCGGGAAACACTGCCCTATGTTGTTGTGATTTTTATCCTGGACCAAGCCTTGAGTGACGTTGTTAATCTTCAAATTTCTCATGCACCCCCTGAACGGATGTCCGTGGTGAGTCTGCAATTTTTTTACATTAATCGTGTTCCTTGTCTTGCCATTTTTCCCTGATTAACGTTATGTTGTGCTTGTATTTATCCCAAGATATTATTCTTACTATTATTCTTACTATTATTATTATTATTACTATTATTATTATTATGTTGTAAATGCACACCTTTAATTCGTGGATGTTCATCGGTACCCCACCGATGTACAGAACATTCCCGATTTTATTTTGCGGTATCTTCTTCGGTTTATCGATCACGTCATCGACGGATACCGACAGTTTCCTTTCCCTCTTCTTCCCCTTTTTGTGCACTTGATGGTGAACTTGGATCTTATGCCAAGCTCCATCGTCCACCGTCGCATCGATGGAAAATATCTTCTTTCTTTTACCGTTAATTTCCAACTGGACCATCCCGTTGTTTAATTTCAGCAAATTAAAATGGTCTCTTGACCCCTGGAATTTATTTCAAACGCTTTCTAATCTTAATTCCATTTATACTCGAGCGGCTTAACCCTTTAACCGCTGGAAAAATGGATCCCGATAACTTATTGACGACCGCTCTAGTTAAAAGGTTAAAAACTCATTATGACACGATTCTCTACTCACTGGCGCTAAGAAGAGCAATCCATTTTTGTGGAACGTCCGCATTTCGAATTCAATCGTAAAATCGCTCTTCCAAAACAGCTCTTTCATGTAGTAAACGATATAGCTGTCTTCTAAATCACCGAACTTGGCCGCATTCTGCTCCAGTTCGTAATGCACGTCGCCATTGCAGCCCTCCGTATTCTGCATTTCCTTCAAACTAATCTGCATCAAGTCGAATGAAGTGCTTATGGATTTCTGCAGGAGGCTCTTCTCTCCGGTCTTCGTCTGACCCAACGGGACGTTCCGTCCGATTTTCACATTTTGGAATGTACCGACGGTTTTCGCATTGAAAGTGACCAGTCTGACATTAATTGAAGGATTAAACTAATTAATTAAATTCATTAATTTTTTAAATTAATTACTAGAATCTAATTAATTTAAATTAATTAATTGAAACTAATTAATTTTATTGATTGATTAATTAAAATGATTTATTAAATTAATAAATTTAAGAATTAAAATTGAACTACCTTCCATCGATCAGTAAGTCTTTAATTTCTCCGTTGAACGCAGAAAGAGGGCCGTCTTTGCTCCTACCCAAGAACAAATTCCTTATGTTGATATTTTTAATATCCGTATCGATGCGATTCAGTTCGCTGTCATCGACTCGCAAAATAAATTCGCCCTTTTCGAATCTCAACTCGACAAAATAATACTGCGTGTTGCTGAATTCCAATTCGGTGACGACCATAGAATTTTCCAATTGGCACAATAATTTCCCGTTGTCCAGCATCAATTCGAAATTTGGACTGATTGTTGACATGATGAGGTGTTGGCCACCGTAATTGATGTCCCTGATGTTTATGAGGAACGCTATGCTTCCTTTAACACTTTCCGGCAGTAAAACAGAAAGCTGACCTTCGTTCCCAAACCAGACATTCTGGAACTCCAGCTGTAAAATTATTATTATTTTTTTATTACCGTATTTTATTTTTTGCCACCATATTCTATTTTTTATTACCGTATTCTATTTTTACTACCATATTCTATTTTTTACCACCATATTCTATTTTTTATTACCGTATTCTATTTTTTACTACCATATTCTATTTTTTACTACTATATTATTTTATTTTTTATTGTCATTATTATCATCATTGTATTAATGAATTCGTGAATAGTCTCCAAAACGAAGTTTATGTGCAAAATTTTATACTGAGGAAAATCGTACATCACCGCTCCTAAGTTCCACACCGTAATGTTTCTTCTCATAGCCGTTATCGTACAAAGAGTACGACCGCTTATTCCCATTGACGTCTTGTATATCTCCCAGCAGGGAAGTGTGAGTGTGCAATTCATTCTTAGTGACTGTACAGGTCAAAAAGAAATCCGGTGGTACGCCACCGAAGTAAAAGGTGGTCTTTTTGACTTTCAGGATGTGCCTAGCGTCGACTTGTCTGCTTTCCTCCAAACTTTCTTCCTCCACGCGCAACGTGGCCTTATCGCTGTTGCCCTTCCATACTTTCTCGAAGCCAATTTTCACCGGTTTTCCGGTGTTGTACTTTTCCGCCGTTCGTAATACGATCGGCGTGATATTTCTGTAGTGGACTTCGTATTCTATGTGGCCGTTGCGTAACGTAACGGCAATGTAGGTACCCTGGAAATTTATCCATTAGATTTTCTATCGTTTAAAAATTAACGATTTTATTCAACCCTTTAACTACTGGAGAAATGTAACGTTATAATAATGATAAATGGGTTATTATTATTATATTACATTTATAATAATTATTATTATTTTTATTTATTTTTCCTGTCCCGGTACAAATGGATTCCAGTCGCTTATTGACGACCACTGTAGATAAAGGGTTAAAATAAATTAGTTAATTTCCTTTAAAACGAATAATTTCATTTCTGAATTAAATGGCCATACATCTTTGGAATGCGGCGCCAGGAATATTAAAGCGTCTTCATCGAACGTCGTGAGAGTAAAACTCATGCTGATTTGTTGCGGCGATATGTCTTTCTGTTGGCTCTCCATCAGATACGAGTATCCGTCACCGTTAAACCTTTGCACCGTGTTGGTGCTCGAGTAGGTGTTATTGCTGCAACGACGAAAACCGTACAGTTGCATGTTAAAACCACATAAATCCACTCACCGATTGCAACTGGTGCACATTCCTAGAGTTTCACGGAAATTCCACAATCCCACGTTGATGTCGTTCAGCGAAAAATCCCTTATGCATCCCGGTATTCCTATTTCATTATTGGGAGATGTTCCGATGTACAGTGGGTTGTTCGAGTCCAAATTGAAAACTCTATTGTCTGTCTCTTCCATGATTTTCACGTCGGGATTTTTATCATTAATTTTCATCGATAGGAGATTGTTTATTCTGGAATTATTACATTTTTGATTAGGAAATTAGGAGTATAGAAGCAAAACCGACTTCTATACCTCTCAATATTATTAAGTATAATATTTTACATATTAATTTACCTTTCGATATGGACCGTATAAAAACCATCGGTTTTCAATCGGGGCGATTCCAAATTGTAAGTCCCATTACCGAATTTAGCAGCCAATTGTAATCTGTTCTTCAGAACAATCAAGTTCATGAACTGTTTCGAGTCTCCCATATAAAACAACGACCTTTTCTCGTTTGAGCTTGAGAATGTCAAACCGATTGCTAACTTTGTTATCAGACTTGGTCCGATGTTCAGGATTTTGTACGTTCTGGAGCACGATTCGCCGCTCAATGGCAGTTTGATCTGGAAAGATTTTGATTAATTTTACAATTTACTGAATTTTTTAAATATGCTAAACTTATACTAAAAAAATCACAGCAAACCAAATTTCATACCCCATCCACAATGTCTTTAGACAGTTTGATTTTGGCTTTCAATTCCGCCAGTCGATCCGCAACGCCGTTGCTCCGTTTCAGGTATTGCTTATTTCCTAAGTCCAATTCCGAAATTGTCGCGTTGTTCTCCAAGAACAACCTCTGTATCGTTTTCCTCACATTGTTCACCTCATTGCGAGCTCTATCGATATTCGAATCGATGGACGAGTTGTCGAATTTACCCAGCTTATTCCTCAAACTGTACTCCGTTTTGATCATGATATCGTTCGCGTCTGAATAAGTTTTACGCATTTTAATCGACTGCTCATTCGCGTCCACTATGATTTGTTCGGCATCTTTCATGAACGATTTGCTGAGGCTGTTTTTGATAGCTTGCAGCTGCTTAGTGTGGTCTCTGTTCATCAGACCGTTATTCCAATTCTTATCTCGGATGGTGTTCACCTCGTTTTCCGAGTCGCGCAGTCTCTTCCTGTAATCTGCATCGGGAAAAACTTAGTAATTGAACTAGGACTGTTTTAATAAATCAATAAATTCGTAATTCATCTAAATTAGAAACACAACAGTAAATTTTAATCGAGTAAAACAAAAATACCTAAAACGACCCACCATTTATTTTGATATTCAACATGTTCTCGACCCTTTTCTCCAATCTGGTCGACGTCCCGTAAAGCAGGGATGTATTCACATAAAGGGTGTCCTTATCCTCAGGTTGTATGATCAACAAGAGTTTTCCAAGATCGTCGTTCGTTTCATGAACGGTCCCATTCGCTTCGTTTATCAATTTTATTATGTTCCCGTATGCTTCGCTCGCGTTGATTGCCTTCAATTCGTGATCGGATAAGTTGAAAATCCTGAAAATCGTTCTCGACTAAGTAAAGAATCTTGAACATATTAGATTCAATTATGGTGGTACCTAATTAAAAATTAAGGAAAACGATAAATTCTGCAAATTATCGAATAATTATGAAGCGCAGTTGAAAATTTAAACTTTGATGATAATGGATTAATTGAAAATCCTCACACCTCTTGAATTCCTCTTTCCTAAGATCCAATTCGTCGGCGTGCCGAACGGCCTTATCGATTAAATCGTTCAAATCTTTCGAATTCCTAACGAAATTCTTCTCCTTATCCCCAAGAATCGCAATCAACTCATGCAATTTGGACTCATCGTACTCTTCGTGCTTCCTCTTGATGCCGTTCATCAATTCCACCGTCTCATCGATTCTCTTGTTGATGTCTTTGAGATCCCCGTCCACATCGAACATATCCCTCAAATCGTCAAGTAGATCGTTTATCCTATCGATCGAACCCATATTTATTGCATTCTTAGCCGAGGTCAGCTCGTTCTTCATTTCAGTCTCCGTTATGTACTTGTCTAAATCTTCGAGCCTCCCACGGAATTTCGTGATGTTCTCGTGCAGGTCTTCCGGAGCAATCGCGGTCTTCCGCAGAATCATTTCCAGTATGCGTTTGGTTTTGCTGCACTCCTCGAATTTACTCTTCTGGTCCTTATAAGATTTCACCTTCTTCGCCAGGTTGTTTATGGCGTTCAAGTAGCCGTTGCCCTTTTTCACTGCTTCCTTAACGTTGAGGTGTTGCAGTCCGAAATTCTCCAAGTTGCTTATAATTTTTTCCACCTTATCTTTCGAAAGGACGATTTCGTCCAAGAGGGAGTCGGACTCATCGTGCAGCCTCCCGAAGTCCTCTAGGATTTTTGTGTTTTCCGCGTCGTACTTCTCGAACGTCACGAGGAGGTCGTCGACTTTTTCCTCCAAACTCGACAAGGAGCTCCCGTTCAAAAACAACTGCGCCTTGTCCATTTTCTTCTTGAAATCCGCGAAATTATTGTGATTCGTCTCGTAGTCCCGCTTCATGTGGTTTAGGGTTTCCCAAGGCGGTTCGATCGACCCGTTCATTATGTGGCTCGTCTTGGTTCGTAAAGTGTTGGACATCTCCTCCAAATCGTCCAATAACCACTGACTGCAGCTATCGCAAGCTCTGCAAGTGTTGTTTTTCAAGATGTGCCGTTCCTGCGTGCACTGGGAACACTGCAGGCCGGTTATTCCCGGTTTACACTTGCACTGGCCCTTGGAGGTGCACTCGTCCCCTATGCTCCCTTCAGGGTTGCAGCTGCAGGGTTGGCACGTTCCGTTTGGTTTCTTCGGGTCGCCGAAGTAGCCTTTGTCGCAGAGTTCGCATTTTTCTCCTGTGTATCCTACGGCGGTCCATTGAATTTTAGCGTTCGTTGAGTTTGTAATAATTCGTGGAATTTTCAAAAATTAATAATAATCAACCACTTGTTACAAAAATATATATATTTATCTTTTTTGTTAAATATATTTATTAATGGAATTTTCATTGGCGATAATAAAATATCAAATATTAATCAAGGACTTACCACTCTTGCAATTGCATAGGGTTCTACCCCCGGCAACGATAACGCAACTTTTGGCGAAGTTCTTCGCAGGGGAAAAACAAGGGCAAGGCTTGCATTTCCCATTGGGATCTAGCGGATTTCCGTGAAAGCCTTCGGCACATTTTTCGCAATAGTGCCCGTCTGTGTTATCTCTGCAGTTCTGAAATTACGTGTTCCGGTAATTCCACAATACTAGTGTTTTAGTTGCGGATGAAATGCGTATTGTAGAAAACTCTGAGTATGGATTGATATTTTAATTTTTTTAAAATACAACTCACTAGGCAGAAACCGTTTTCGATGTCGCAAATCTCCGATCTGCCGTTGCACTCGCACTTCCTCGCATCACCAATTATGTTGTTGATCAATATGGTCCCTATTGCGGTTGACTCGACCGGCAAGTGATATCTGTAGAACCCAATACTCGGATTTTGGCAGGATGTCGAGTTGTATTGAGACGGGCACTCGCAGAGCTCCACCCCTATTGCTAAAGGCGGAGGTTTACCGGAAACTTCAATGGCCGTATCGAGAGTCACTTCGTGAAGTCTGCAATAATTTTGGATGCGTAAACAGTATTATTATTATGAACTTTTAGGAAAACCGCTATACTAACATAATATTAGTATAATAATAATGTCTTTATTGATAGAAAAATCTTAAGTATTAATGCTCACGTGAGTTTAGTCGGCTTGTAATAATCAGTAGCTTTGATGAAGATGTTGGTGACATTTTGTAACACAATCATCAATAGTTTTCTCGACACAGAGTTGGAATTGTGCCTCCAAAGAGATTCGTGCAACCTAATTTCATGGTGACTGCGCGCGGAATGTTTGAACGGAATGTATGTCAATTCTATGCCATTTCCCTCCAAGATGATCAGTGGAAACTTGAGAAAATCATCAAATACGGAATCATCTCCCGAGCTTTCCACCATGAACCTTATGTAGCCACCGTAAGATAGGATGCGATCTCCGTTGAATACGGGATGCAGCCGCCAATATATCGGTTTCTTCAGTGCTCTCCATTTTAATGTTAGGTTGCCGTGTGTTCCGGGGACGTCGTAGATTTGCTTCTCTTGCGCAGTAAACTGTAAATTTTGTTTAGTCTTTCTTATCATTTGTATCGGAAGAATTTTATTCACAAACTCACATCATCGCTACTCGCTGGTATTACAGCGGCTACTCGGCTAGAATTAGTACGCAGTTGTCCCCAAGTCAACCCGGCTTCGGTGCATTTTGTGGTGCGGTTGAAGCAGAAACACTGCGTGCACCCGTTCGGATTGTCTACGTGCAATCCGAACGTTCCCTCTCTGCAAGTGTCGCATTTCTTCCCGGAAACGTTGGCCTATCGGATGTGAAAATATTGCGTTTGAATTCGCTTCCATTTACTTTTGAAAATGAACTTGCAAATTTGAGTCTCGAATGCAATCTATTTACTTTGCACGGGCACGAGCCGTCTTCCTCGCACTGGCATATTCCGTTCTTGCACTTTCCCTTCGTCACGTCGGTGCCCGTTAAATAGCAACTGCACCTCTTGCATCTCGGGTATCCGTAATATCCGAAATCGCATCGGTCGCACTGAGGTCCTGTGTAGCCTTGGTTGCAGCTGCACATGCCAGTTTTGATGTCGCAGCTCATCCGTAAGCTGCCCGTTGTTGAGCAATTGCACCGCTACGAATTTAATAATAATAAACCCATTTATTCAGCACTTGGCTAGCCACATACCATATTATATTTTTATTATTTTTTTTTTCATTGGGTGTCAATAAACCCTATTCATTTTGCACTCGACTAGCAAGAAATATCGTTTTAGGATTTTCAAGCAAAAATTATTGAGAATAGCTGGCAGTGGGTTTCATAAATTTGACCTAGGATTGCATTGACCAAGAATACTTAACCATTCTGATTCAATTGATTGAAATTAAGATGAATGAAAGTTCACTTACTTTACAACCCTTTAGTGGTTCGTACCCCCAAGTGTTCATGTTGTTACTGTTGAAGCAATGCTGGCAGTGGTCACCGTAACTATATGGTGGGCACACGCATTTTCCCGTATCAGGATCGCAGATGTGTCCCGGTTTACTACACGGTTCACATTCTGCAATGATTGTAATCAACATAACGAATACAATATATTCTTTGGAATCTTCGTTTTGAAGAGTATAAAAAACTTCGTTTTGAAGAGTATAATAATGTGAAAAATACACGTACAGTTCCCGCAGTTATCAAATGCCGGTGGGGGTAAGTCTCGCGCACGCGGAGAAGGCGCGCGCAAATGCACGCGCTCCACTGCGCAACCGGCATTTGACAACTGTGCCATCTGTACGAGACATTTTTCAACGCCGCTTACTTTTGCAACCGTTTTTGGAGAAACCGAAATATTTCTCCTTGCACCCATCGCATTTTTCCCCTTCGACGCCCTCCTTGCAGCTGCACCGTCCCGCCGAATCGCAGGCGGCCGATGCGGCTCCCGTGTTGTTGCAGTTGCATCTTTGACATCCGCTCGGGCTATTCCAATAGTTTTCCTGACGATAGGGAAAAAAAATTCAGACGCTCGAGCGGGCGGTGCACATTCGCAAGTTTTCCCCGTTCTAAATTTGACTTCAAAGTTACCAGCTTCCACTCCAAACAAATCGGTTGAGTGGCGCGTCGATCAAAAAGAGATTTTTGTGTTTTCTTTTCCTGAACGACTCACAATGCAATTCGAGCACGTCCTTCCCGTGTAGTTCTCCTTGCATCGGCACTGTCCCGTTTGGATGTCGCAAGTGTTCATCAGGGAGCCCTTGGGGTTGCATTTGCAGCCTAATTTAGAAAGTTATACATCAGAACTCATTCAAGACGATTTTTGTAGAAAGAACTCGTGTAAGGAATGCGAATTGTGCTGAATTTTTCAGTATGAAAGATGTGTCTTGTCCGAGCAATTACTCGCGTACCTCTTCACCTACCTACGGAACTAAACATAGCAGGGCTAAAGTTATCTTGTCGAAGTTCGGAGAACCAAAAGTAGGACGCGAAATGTGGGGAATTGAAATTGTTGTGGAATAGGTGCAAATCGCCCAATTGGGCTGGCCAAAAATTCGGTTTTCCCAACGAATTTGCAGGGATTCCCAATGGAAAAATTACCGCTGCGGCGAGTGGGCACCTAATAGCCGCAGATTGATGTTGTTAGAATGGTGGAAATTTTTCTGGACGCCCGGAGCTATAAATAAACGGACCTCTCGAGAGTGTTAGCCTAAAAAGTTAATTCGCAGTTCGGGTACGCCATTGAGCGCTAAAATCGGAGATTATTGTATCGGCCCGGGGAGCGCTATCGACTAGGGCCCCTTTTAAGATACCGTTTATTGCCGCCATAAACATTGCGTGTCCGTTAATGTATGCACGGCCGCAGATGGGACCATCCGCCTCGCCTCGGAGATCTTTCGTGTTGAGGGGCAATTTTGGCGGCCGATCTATCACCACCAGCGGCTTATTAATAAACCGCCATTCGGATTGGCCGTGCGGCCGATTGGGGGTACAATAAATTGATTGTGCGGTCCTCGGGGGGACGACTATCTTATCTTGGGATGGACGTCGCGAAAAATCACTTTCGGATCGAAAAAAGGTCTATTCAACGACTAGATAGGTCGGATTGGTCTATTGCTTTGAGTACGCACTGCAAGGTTGTGTAGTTATCTAATTATGGTGTAATGTTGGAATTGCCTCGGTTTGTAAAGTTGCAACTTTAATATCTTTGCAATCCCGTGGATTTGCAAATATTTAAACTTAAATGGTTTTATGTTACGAAATTATTCGAGGGATGGGATGGTAAACACTGAAGCGCAGACCAGATTAAAGATGGTTGATCTGAAAAAGCAGGAAGGAAGTTATTTTTGTTTGAAACGTATACAAAACTTTAATCGGGCGATATGTTGGTTTCGTAATCTCGAGAATCTGTTCGCCATACGGACATGATGGAGGACGGGGCCGGGATGGCCCGAAGCCCACGGTAGGAGGCTATGGATGGCCGTAAGACCGGAATGACGTGGCATTTAACACACCCCGGCCTGGGCATATTCTCATGTAGATTGGGCCGCTCCAATATTGACATTCGATCGCATGTAGGCACCACATTCCGATTTATCCGTCGAGGTGGTACCGAGAGATAAGCCTTCTAATTGAGAAGCTCGGGCGACGAGAGCCGTTCGAAATCCTCTTACGTGCGATTCCGAACACCTAGCGGTGGAGGAAAATGGGAATCTGTGTGAAGAGTCGGCGGAGGGTCAACAATGCTTGTAATCTCTTAATGGGCACCAGTCCGTAAAATTGCCTGTGCGCCTCAAAGCCTCCTCCTAAATAATAGGCAGGCGAGGTGCGTCGTAAATTACTCAATAGCACGGAGAAGAGCGAGTGGCTGGCGGAATGAAGAGGTTCGAGTGGAGATGACTGAGGATGGTTGGTCGAATGTAGTTTCTGGATGGTCGAATGCAATTTCTGGTTGGTCGAATGCAGTTTCTGGTTGGTCGAATGCAGTTTCTGGTTGGTCGAATGCAGTTTCTGGTTGATCGAATGCAGTTTCTGGTTGGTCGAGTTTAGTTTCTGGTTGGTCGAATGTAGTTTCTGGTTGGTCGACTTTAGTTTCTGGTTGGTCGAACGCAGTTTCTGCATGGTCGAACTTAGCTTTGCAATGACCGAATGAAGTTTAGCAAGGGGATGGCGACATTCTAACCGAAGATGGTAGGAAGAAGGCTGTTTTCGTAGTGAGACCACATTCCGTAGTTTAAGAACACCCATCGATAAAATCAGGGGCGGGCTAGTGTGCTGGAGGATACTACAGATCTGGACCGACCGATGGGAGCCATCACAAGCAGTAAACTCCTCTTTAGGGATTTTATTGTTCGAGGCGTTCCGGCGGTTCGGAAAAGTTAATCGACGAAAGTCGAATCGGATAAAAGGCCTAATCCTCCGTGAAAGAAGTGGCGCACGTGGTAACACGAAACCTACTTAGATAATGGCTCGATTAGATTAGAGAGGGGCAAAAATTTGCTGTTTGCGCTGCATTAGGAACGTGCTCCGCTATTAAATAAATTATGACTAAACGGCTTGGGATCAGGCACGCCCGGTCATCCTGCGAGTGGCGGTTTCGGGTGAACCCCAGTTGAACTGCGGTCGATAACGAGAGTGTTTGACTTACTTCATCGCATAAACCGGATCATTCATAATTATCGACGCAACGATCTGTCTCGCGTATCGGCCCGATCTCGGTCTTACGAAGAAAATGGAACAAAAGGTCCCATTGACTCCGCTTCTATTTCGACGGCTACCACATAGTAGACAAAACGGGAAAAAAATGGTCCCGGAGCGCCGCGCTCCATAAATAATTGTCTGCGGATGAAATGGCCCGCACAATGGCTACTCGAAAGCGTTCGGCTTAGCATGGGAATAATGCGCACCTGTCACGTCAGGATTTCCAAAGAGATTAATATTTCGATCGTGCAACGCTTTACCGATACCAGAAATTACCCGCGACTCGGACGATGGGAGTTTATTACGTAAGGAAGGCCGTTCGTTGTTTGAACAGAGAACGTCCATTTTGAACAACCGCGGTCCAGTCGCGGCGCTTCTATTCCGCGCGGGGTCGCGCCCTCTCAATGTGCGGGATGCCTGAATGGGCCGAAGGCGCTTTGCGGGGAAAAATGAGGATGTAATTTTCGCTTGATTTACGCGGACTTGGTTTGATTTGTTGCGGACACGTTGACTATTGACCCCTGAGCCTCGACGCTCGGAAATAATCAGGCGTAAAGTTTCGGCGACAAAAATAGCCAAGACGTAACTTTCCCAATTAGATTAGATTTATCTGCCATCGGGCCTCTGGGCGGCGAGAGCGCACTCGCCGGAGTTATCCACGAGGAAGTTCGCTCATAGGATGGCAACGATTAGGTCTCATTAAGGGAAAATTAATAACCGTGAAGAAGAAGTGGGAATTGTGATGGGTATAAATAGGAAATCTTTAAGAATTTTTTTTTAGGAGTTTACGCAGTGAATATGTAGCTCTAGTCAATGCGTCGTCAATTTAATCACCTTGCTTAGGCCCGACCCAGTCCTTCCAAGGACCATGCTGCGTGTAATTCCTCATGCCCACTTTCTGAGGCTTCCGTTTTGGGTAAGCCGAGGCGTAACTGGGTCTAGTCAGGGGATAAACCGTCGTCGGGTAATAGGCGTTTTGCTGGCACCTCCTAGAGCAATGTCCCCTGGGACAAGGGCACGACGGGCACTTGTACGTTGAGTAACTCGCCCAACCCCCGCAAGGAACCACTGTGGTGTAGTACCCGGTGATGCGATTGTATCGCTTTCTCCTCTCGATCCTGTGCTTGGAATCTTGCAGAATCCTCCTCCGAGCCGCCCTTTTCCCATCACCTTCTCTCCCATTCAAACCAGAATCTCTCTTCACCCTCAAACCATCATAATCCACCTGCCTCAAATCTCCGTCTACTCCAAGACCACCATAACGTTCCTTCCCCACATCTCTCTCCACCCTCGAACCACCATGATCCTTCCTCTCCCCCAACCAATCTTCGACTCCCAACTCGGGTTCCCCAACTTCGCCCGAAGACGAGGAAAAATCCAACACCGCGACACCAGCCACGAGCACCAAACCCGCGACGGCCGCGCACCCCAGAATCTTCATGGTACCCCGCGAATCATACGTCCACGCAACCCGCAAGTATCCACGTCCATCTCACCGGCGAATTTTCGAAAATCAACATGCAACGCACGCGGGCGGTCGGCGGGGCGCGGAGACGAGGAACCAGTTCTAAAATTTATAGCACTTTTCGCCACCAATCGCTCCTTCGACTTTGTTGTTTCGCGCCGGGTAATTATTTACAAAAGTCCCACCGGCACCGGGCCACTTTCCACTTGGAACTGAACGCCGGCCGAGGATTGTTTGTAATATATTTCACATGGCGTGTGTGTGCTCCGCGGAGCCGCGAGGTAGGGGCCCCCTTATCTTGAATGGGGCTCCTCTGCTCTCCATAGGTGTGCTCCACCACCGTTCGAGGGGCCGCTATCTCCACAACACTCGCCGCATATTTACTGCAGGTGTCGGGATGCCCGTGCAAACAACACGGTGACTCCTCACAGCGCGACTCTTCCAACCGGAAGAGTAGTAGTCAGAGGTTACTTTGTCGTGCGATTACACCCACCGCCCATCTGGAAGTGTCCCGACCTCGGCCAGCAATTATCCTAATCATTAATATCCACTCCACCATCCGCAGACTTTACCTAACATTTCTCCGCGACTTTTCCAATCTATATGTTACACTCAAGCGAATGTATACACTGACTAGTCAGTGTATACATTGACTGATGGTTTTAGTCAAAGTCTACACTGACAGTTGAAATGTAGACTTTAACTAGTCAAAGTATACATTAACTAGTTAGAGTATACATTC
>JAUIMY010000233.1:0-54724 GCA_033557855.1 Hydrochus callosus | reverse complement strand
GGGGGAAGCTAGAGCACATGGGAGGGGGCAAAGATCGATGACGTTTTATATAACCGGGAATAGTAGAAGTTTAAATTTTGATTTGAAAATTCTCCTATATAATTATCGTTATTTTGGTAGTGGAAAGACCTCACGTACTCAAAATTAATCAAACATTATGAATATGGTACTTTTTTCACCAATTTTGAAAGTACGGAAGTACCCCATTACGCCAGAACTTTTCTGGCTTGTGATTGGTCAACTTTAATCGTCTTTAATTCCAAAAATACTTAAGCCTGGAAATCATTTCTCAAAAATTCATCATCCACGAACGTTCTCGACTCTACTCTAAAAGTTTGTTCCGCCAGTTCTGTATGTATACAGGGTGTCCCAGAATATGTGGGCAATCTCTCAGATTCAGATAGGTCACTGAAAAAGAGAAAACAAGTTCCTATAAATTTTTTTCCTACGGCCCCCTCCTACCTAGGTACAGGCCCCTGGAGGACGCCATTGAAAATCGTGTTTTTTTTTAATATCTTTCAAAATAATAGGTAGAATTTTATAATTTTTTAATATGATGGACACTAGATAAGTTTCCTTAAAATGAATCTATTGAAACATATTTGGCGTATTTAGTTTCTCAGGGACGGACTGGCTTCAGCACAAAAATGCCAAATTTTTACACAATGACCTATCTGAATCTGATAGATTGCCTACATATTCTGGGACACCCTGTATATGGCAATTAGTGTATCTAATGACTCGTTTATTATAGAGCAGAGGTAGATCAATTTATTTAGTTGACACATAAACCATTACCATGTTATTCATTGGTTTTTCTGTGCATGACCTGCACCACAAATTCAAACCATGTATTTGGGGATTTCGTGTATCGTAAATGAAAAAAATATGGTTGGTTTTTAATCACTCACTTGTTAAATTGCTCGAAGAGCAGTCGAACATCCTTCTTAAAATGTAGATCACAGTCGAGCATAACAGCCTTGGTTTGGGATTGTGGAGCAATCCTATGTAGTCCCAATGATAAATAGAAAAGAGCATCGCTGTAGTACGTCCCTGCAATTATAATGAATGACTGAAAATGGTTTTCCTTGCTATATTTTTTACGTATCAGTTATATAACAAAATGAAAATAGTGATAGGTAGGCCAATTAATTAAAACTTCAATACATATACATTTCTGTGAATTGTTTTTTTTTTGTTTGAATGATCATTATATTATTTACATTAATTAGTCATACCTGGGCTTGAACTAAAATACGGTGTCATCGCAGACACAATGTCGGTAATCAAACTAGCCGATTTCCTGACATCATAGTAAGTGTAATTAAAGTTCAGACTCGTATTGGTCGTGAAATTTCTGAAGAAATCATTCGCGATAGCCTGAGAGGACTTGTCAACAAACAAATGGAAATTCAAAGGAACTGAAGTTATGCCGAGAAGATTTGTGATCAGCCGTTGAAATTGTATATTTAGGGGTGACTTTTGCACAACCTTCGTGAATATTATCCAAATGTTGTACTCTTCGGCGGCTTCGGGTCTCGAAAATTCCAGAGCAACTGCTTTTATGGGTAGAGTGTAATTCGTCGTGGATGCGGAGTTCCTTACCGAGAACCGATTGAATATTAGGAGTTTACGCGTAAACAGATCATCCAACCAAAAATTACAGCAGATCAGCACTAAAATCGCGAGGGCAACAACAATTTTACAAGTCCTCAATGAAGATAGGTTATGCATTTCAAAGAGGACGAATTAAAGCATCTTTGGCGGTAAAATCGCGAAATGATTTGTTTTGGAGTTGTTTAAAGTAAAATTTCGATACGGATTTATAAGTAATTGCGTGACGATAAAGCACAATTCAAAATATTTTGAACAGTTGGCAGTTGCAAATTTAACCTTGGTTCATATCTGTCAGTTTGCTGTCAAATGAGTGTCAACCAGAGGCACAGTTCTTTAAACTGTGCCAGAGGTGTCAACAAAGTGTCAATATTTGGACACTCTTCTTGTTCCGCCTAAAATACGCCCGATTGTCGGGTAGTTGAGGTGAAGTACTTATAGATGGCGAAGTGAGCGGTGCTTCATCCGTCCAATACGTCATTTTCAAGAGAGTGTTTCAAAATGTAATTGGCCCGAACCTGTAAATAGCTCAGGTAAATAGTGGCACCATGGAGGAATTATATGTAGGAGTAAAATACCGTGAGATTGTCGGCAGGTTGAATTTCCCGCTCAGACTTCAATTGGCACACCTGCCGGAACCATAGTAACTTGGAGTTGTCAAAGAGCGGCCATAGGCGTACAAATTAAAAATGGTAATTAGCTCTAAATACACCAAAATGTATTATTTTATTTGTACGCCACTGGCCGTTCCGTCAGGTGTACCAACTGAAGTTTGAGCGGGAAATCCAACCTGGCGAAAATCCTTAATGATCCCACTGAATGTATTTTTTCGTTCATGCAGATTATAGAACAGTAAAATATTTATATTACTACTTGTTTAACCAACAGTCAAGGATACTTTGAAGAGTCAGGATTGTGCGTAATTACGGAAAATACGTCCCAAAAAAGACACAGCGCGCAATCCTGACGTTGGAAACTATCCCTGACTGTTGTTGGCACAAGGCTAAAATGTATTTACAGCGATTTAAATTTGGAAAAGAATGATCAAGGAAGTAGCAAAATGAAACATGACTGTGCTAATAAAAAACTCAATTTATCCAACAAAATCATTTATTTGCGACACATCAACGTACTTGCACTGATTGTAGTTGTAAAACAATCGCACGAGCATTATACCAGTGACTAATTCTCAATAGATAGCATTATTTGCGTGAGATGTCTGCATGGGAACCGATTAAAGTACACAGTTTGTGCATTACTCATTTCTGATTAGGAACGCATACGCTCTACCCCTGTACCACTTTCGGGAAGCGGCCGATCAAATGGCCTTTGTCCTTGATAGATTTGCATGAGAGAATGCAGAACAAAGTTTGATCGCAGGATGGCGTCATCCTTGCGATGATGGGAGCAAAAACAACAGCGAAGCTGATTGGTCGATCGTTCGCATGTTTCGCTATAGAGCGTGGGGATTGCGATTTGGATTGGAACGGAATCCGTCGTGCTATATCCCAATAGCTAGCTAATCTGTCAGTCGGTCAACAGTTTCTTGATTCCATTGTAAACAAGTGTCATTTATTACCTCTTCTTTGGTTCACAACGACTGACAAGCAAATACGATCGCTATAACTGTGAACAGGCAAAAGGCACTCGATTTTCTGCATTTGCCATTTTAAAACTGCGAATCGTTTTACCAGCGCCGCGCCGGGTCGTCGAATGTTTTCCGTGCACGTCAACGTCAAAAAAATAGGTTAGGTCACTACGGTTTTTCCCCTTTCGTTTTCTAATTAATGGTATGAAATAAACAGTTTCACGGTGGTGCCGGAAGTGCTCTAGAAAAATGAACGATGTTAGTGTCGCCAAGTGGAGTGCCAACGACACCAAAGTGTGGTTGGAAAGAGAGGGATTCGATTTTAAAGTTATTGACTTGCTTTGCGACGATAACGGTGTGAATGGGAAATGCTTATTGGCCTTGAACGAGGCTGATTTTACTCTGGAACCTCTGTGTGGACTGCCTTTGCGAGACCGCAAGCTCTTGTACATAGCCGTTAAAAATCTCCAGCGGGAGAACCAGAGCACCCTCGTCGATCTTGGACTGCTTGAAGTACCGGCTGTGAACTTGTATTCACACGGACATTATGGGAAACAAGAGATCAGCGAGTACTGCGAGTCCGAGCGATCTCCCCCAGCTTCTGAAGATGGCCAATCGCACAAACTCCAGCCAGAAATATTCAAAGCGTTCGTCAGCTTCTGTTACGTTGTTGTGGTGACTTGGATCACAGCTTTCGTTATGGTGATCGTGCACGACCGTGTTCCGGATATGAAAAAGTATCCGCCTCTACCGGACATATTTTTGGATAACGTCCCGCATATACCGTGGGCATTCGATATGTGCGAGGTTACGGGAACAATCCTCTTTACCATTTGGTTGGTCGTGTTCTTATTTCATAAACACAGGTAAAGAAAACAGTTGTGTAGTATAATCTAGTGAAATTCTACCTGTTTATTCTTGTAGAACCCTTTTGTTATAACGCATGATTAGTATACACCCTGTACACTAAACATGAGGCACAAAGTAAGGGGGTTATTACTTGTACTATTTTAAGAATAATTATACTTTAGACCAGTGTTTCTCACCCTTTTCCCCTCTTAAACTCCCTCTTAAATCTGAAAGAATATGATGAACCCCCTATGCAGTCGTTAATGACAGGTGGATAAACAATAAAATTTGTTCGAACTTTCATTTTCCATGTTGCACAATAAATCATACCAAACAACTAAGTCATAATCGTAAACATCTACAGGTACTCCGGTTATCATATGCCGGTGTGGATAATTCTTATGCACATGGAGAAGGTGCACACAAAACGATCCACTGCTCAACCGGCATTTGATAACTGGAGCACCTGTGAGTACATACAGTTATGGTCAAATAAATAGCACACTCTACATATTCATAATATAAGGTTTAATAGAAGAAGATAGGACATGATAGTGCACATTACTTGTGTATACATTACCTAACCCCAGAGGAAAAGGAAATGATTGTGGGAAAATCATCAAATGTTGACCTAGATCATAAATCTGAAGACAGGCCAAAAACTGAAGTTTTTTCTTTGAAATCTTGTTTCACATGTTCTCGGGATTTAGATCAGAACTCTGACCTGGCCAATTCAAAACTTCCATCATGACATCCTGAAGCCAGTTTTTAACAAGCCGCGATTAATGTTTTGGATCATTACCCTGCATAAATTTGTACATAATAAATAAAATCAAAAGAAGGGAAATAGATAACAGAAATCGACGCATTTGAAGATTTTTCCAATATATTATGCCTTTTTTGTCCCGATTAAGCGGATTTTTGTCTCAGAAAAACAGAGTAAATTTCTGTTGTTTCCATGGCTGTCCAATTCACCAATGTCCCAATTAAGCGTCTTCCACTTCATCATCAAAGGTATAATTATTCTTGAAATAGTATGTAAAATAATTCCCTTTATTTATGTCGCATGTTTAATATTTTATATTTATATTATATTATATATTATATTTTTGGTCTTATTGGATTTAGAAAAAAATCAAACAAAAGTTGCTTGGCAAAAAGTTCTCTACACAGGGTACACCCTGAAATACACCAAAGAAATTTAACTACACATAGAACTCTACAAAACAAACAACTTTTTACCTCTACCATTTCTCCTTAACCCTGTAACTACTTGAATAATTTAGCGTTATGGGTTCGAGTCACTTATTGATG
Organism: Hydrochus callosus; assembly: GCA_033557855.1. Classification (NCBI taxonomy): domain Eukaryota; kingdom Metazoa; phylum Arthropoda; class Insecta; order Coleoptera; family Hydrochidae; genus Hydrochus; species Hydrochus callosus. Next base: position 49,359 of record JAUIMY010000233.1, on the reverse strand, counting down.
TCAGCAGTTCTTAAAGGGTTAAACGATGCCTAAAAGGTGTAAAGATGGATTAGAAATCTCCTAAAAATCAGGTGTCTTGTCCTGACACCAAAATTCTCTATTGTCACGACAACCAGAAAAATAGCAACAATTAGTAACAAAGACAAAACAGTTAATTCCCTTTTATTCTGCTTGCTGGATTTTTTTTTGCAGTGAAATATAAGAAAATACTAGAGTTTGTTCTAACGAGTTCTGTATATGGTAAATAATTCTCGCTGTATTTCAGATACACCCTGTATTAGCAAGAACTCTAAATTAGATTCACGTCTTTCTCTTAATAAGTTAGCCAATACAATTTTGTTTTTTAAGTGAAAAAGTGTATTTTTTTAAATTTCCGAAATCAGCCCAACTTTACATCTAGTAGGGACACCGGCCCAGTAGTGGTTGCTCTAGTTCAAAACGCAGCTGTAACTTTCCTTTGAACTACAAATTGACCAATGTGAAATGAGTCAATCCATAGGTTATGTTTCATCATGTAAACTTCAGACCTTTATTTAATAACTGTTTGTTGAAAAACAAGTGGTTTGAATTACAACGAAAACATTATGGAGATATGTAATCCCAATGATAGAGGATTAACAGATAGAATTAGTGCAGAGGTGTGAAGGGTGACACTAGTGTATTTGATAAATGATTATTTTCATTCAATTTATTAGATATTGGAATATGGTTATAATAACTCGCTGATTCAAGTAATCCAAATGTATGCGTCCATTGGATTGAACATCTTTAAAAGGGTAATGGATGCAACTTGGTAGAGTGCATCTCCGCTGAGAGACGTCGTAGTATAACTTCTGCACATAATTTAATAATTATTGTTTGAAACGTTTTTTTCAGAACCCAATAATTTGGTAATTTTGCTAATTCTGTTCGCTTCTTCAGAAGTAATTTGTGTGTAACATCTATTTGTCTTGCAATGATATTAACATTGTAAATTTCAAGCTGGTTACTTATCTACCATATATCCTTTACCGCCTGTGATTCCTGTGGTTGAAAAATCGTGTTTGCAGATGAAACATCAATTATAATTTGATAAAATAATTTGGAAATTACAAGGCTCAGTGTGTCGTCCGATTAAAAAATAGTCGCGGACATTTGTTTACTAACTAAATCTGTGTTTCTCAATGATAAAAGTGGTACATACGAAAATGTCGCTTGTATGTAAACTATTTTGAACAATTTTCAAGTGATGTTGTTGTTTAAAAAAAATTGGTGATACATTTAACATTCTTGTAAAACTAACGAACATTGAAGAATGTATTAGAAAACAAAAATTATAAAACATACCCATTTGTAGAACTTAGTGGTTATTTCAAAGGATTACCAAGTTCAAATAGAATCAGCAATTATTTCATGTGACTGGATGTGTGTAATGAACATTAAAATTTATTACCTACTTCAAATGTTGTTCATTCGTTTTAACTTCTATTACCTTAAGTTTTGTCCATTCCAGTAAAATTAGACTCAAGGTTAATTCTTATCTACTGGGACTTGAAAGGTAATAAGTCTAGGTCAAAGCATTTTGTATTAAATTTTTGCACAAGTAGCGGTATACTTTTCACGATTGGTTGTTAGGGAAAGGAGTACGTTATTAACAAATTACATCCCACCCCTTTGCTCAAAACATGTGCATTTTAAACAATCAATATCCTCAAGTTATTTCTCTTTAATTTTGCAGATTCATATTGATGCGCCGATTTTTCGCTCTCTCTGGCACCGTCTTCCTTCTACGTTGCGTCACAATGTTAATCACATCACTGAGCGTTCCAGGGGCGCACTTGCAGTGTCAACCACGGACCACCTTCAATCTAGGCAACTCTTCACTGTTCAGTGATCTCACGTACAAAATCTCACAAGCGTACATCATTTGGAGGGGAGCTGGAATGTCTATCCAAGGAGTCCGGACTTGTGGGGATTACATGTTCAGTGGGCATACAGTCGCTTTGACCATGCTGAATTTCTTCATTACAGAATGTAAGAATAACGGAATTTACATGAATTTCGATTTGTTGAAGATTCGAACATCACATAACCCTGGACATAATTTATTAAATTGAAGTCTATTGAGAGCGTTATATAATTTTCATAACAACATGAAAATAAGTTGTTATTCCAGGAAGAAGGTCTAGTTATATTTAGCTATTTGGTTTTCATGGCCGATATCTAATCTTCTAATTTTCAAGGGTTCTCAAAAACGTAATAAAATTTTAATATATCCTGCTTAAGAGCATTACGCCAACTGTTTATCTCAATTTAGAAGATCGTGCAATGATAAATAACTTGTCTTAGTTGACCTTATCTACACTCTGGATACTCTACTTATAGGCTCCATTATAACTTGTTCAACGTATGTCGTTTAGAACCTATTTGTTAGATTATTCCCATATACTAAAAAATTCTAACTTAATTTAATTTAGACTCCACTATGGCAGAGTACATAAGGAAACATCCTACGGCTTGAAAAGTGGAATCAATACTGAGATTGACATTATTGATATGTGTTATGGCCCGTTAATGTGATATTACACAACATTTCAATATTTGTCTTCACATGGTGCATTACATTGAAGTGTCGTCTTAACTAGAATATATGTATTTTTATTGAATGGCTCTAAATATATTGAAACAAAACACACATTTATTGGAAATCATCCACACCCATATTGGTCAATAATATTGAATGGGCTTTATTGATCAATAATATTGATGTACTGCAGGCCCCTTGAGTTACCCAGCTGTTTTTCATTGGTTTCCAGCCTGTGAGACTGGCAAATATTTTCCCTTCCAGACGAAAAACATTATGTTTTAATGAAAACGAGATTAGTAGTTGCAATTACGAAAGTGATTGGTGTAACGATCTCCGTTTCTTTTAGATACCCCACGCCATTTCTACTTCCTTCACACTCTGACGTGGATGATGAACATGTTCGGCATCTTCTTCATCCTCGCTGCTCACGAACACTACTCCATCGATGTGTTTGTGGCCTTCTACATCACGAGCCGCCTCTTCCTCTACTACCACACCCTCTCGAACAACCAGGCGCTCATGCAACGCGATTCCATCCGCACTCGCGTCTGGTTTCCCCTTTTCTCTTATTTTGAGGCCAGTGTGGACGGAATTGTGCCGAACGAGTACGAAACACCATCGCAAATAATTTCGAACTTGGGCAGCTTCATCCTGGGTAAAGTGAACTCGATACGGATGTTTTCTATGCGGCGAATACCCAATCAAGTGGGTAGCAGCTCAAATGGGAAAATCCCCTCCGAAAGAAAGAGCGAGAAAAAGATTAAATAACAGTCGATTCTCGGTGTAGAGGATAAATTTGGAATAGCTAATGATTTTTCAGTATTAATTCGGGATGTAGGTAGTGTAAAGCGATATCAGTTCGCCAACACGTATCAAAAGTGATAGGTGAAACTTCTTTCTTTCACTATTTTTCCAAGTAAAATTAATGACTGAAAGTACATTTATAAGTATGTGAAGAGAAACTGCCTAGTGACACAAACAAACAATATGCTAGTGACTACAAATATTCGTCTACCATTCTCCCAATTAAATGCACAGTTTGAATAAATCGTGCGATCAAATTCCAAGCACATAACTTTTTCTCCGGTACGATTCTCCTAAATAAGTTTTGTAATTTTCCTCTTTAACCAAAGAACTCGTGCTCAATCTACCCCATTGTTGTAATTTATTTCGGGCGGTGAATGGCTCATCCAAAAGAAATCTCACGGATTTTATAGTGATATTTGATATTTTTACAAGTGTACTAGGAACAGAAATTATTCCAAAATAGCAAATCTTAATACTTCCGTTCTTTAGAATGACTAGTATACTCTAGTTATATTCCCTCAAGTGATTTGTTAATTTATATTATTGAATTTATGATATATTTATAAAATAAATGTTTGTTTTGAACTGTTATTGTATTGAAATTATCCTTAGTCAGACTGACGAATTTACATCCCCATGTTCTTCAATGCAGGTTTATCAACAGACAATAATGGTGGAATAAACGACATCATCTTTTATGAAATTAATTTAATTTTCATCATTATATGTTACAAATATAAATAAATAGATTTTCCAAATTAGTCCTCGAATAATCCTACTAATTATCAATCTTTATCAATCGAAAGAAAGCCGTACTGCACATAATCCAAAAATGAACTGACACTGCATTTTGCTCATCGTTAGGATAAGAAATGAAGGAGCCAAACGGAGTTAAATTGAAACATTCGTCGAGTACGAAAGCTGGAGTGTTTCTGTAGTAGAGGGAAATTATAATAAGAACAACTAGAAATGGCAATTTAGCGGCGTATGAGATTCCCAAGTCCCACATGAAATTTTGGTTCCTCCTGTTACTCAACAGCTCTTGTAATTCCTGATCGATAATGTTGATTTGCCGCTGTATTTTTGCATGTTTAGCAAAATGATCGATTATATTGACCTCACTTTGGAGTTTTTGTAGGACAGCTCTCTGTCGGCGGAGTTTTGTTTCTTTTTCGGTCGGTCTGTTGAACCATTTCAAAATCTGTATTCATATAAAGAGAATGTTAGTAATTTATTACCAATATTATGCATTTATTTTATTCAATTATTATTAGGGCTTGAAAAGGGGAAAATAATTATTCAGAAGAAAATGGTGAATGCTGTTTCGATTTTGGTTTCAGTAGATTAATACGTATTATCAATATTTGTTTATACCCCTAAGGGCCTTTTGGCACCATGCATGCTTGAAATTTAAACCGTGGTTATCGCTTGTAACCATGGTTTTCTTCCATTTGAACGACCTTTTTGTGAGTATATAACTAAAGTTTGAATTTTAATCGAGCGTGGTGCAAACGGTAACTAATGTATTTGTTAAACACATGACCTAAATATTGGTGACGTGGTCATATTAAGACTTAATAAGTGATTGCATTGTTGTTATTGAAATATCCGATTTAAAAACATATTTACTTAAAAATCATTTTGTTCACATGTACTTACTGGCCTTCCAATGGTAGAGAAATTGACATTAATGAAACTCAAAACTGTCAAGCCTAGTGGTAGATACATATTATGGTATTATTTACTTCTTTATAAATTTTATAATTGTATAAAATTACGAAAATGATCACATAAATTCAGTAAGTAAAAACGTCAATATTTAAGGTTATGCGCTGCCATGACAACACATTTCAGCATAGATCTAGTAGTAATTATATTACTAGGTCTATGTATTTGAGATTGAAGTTTCCAAACTTCTTTATCACTGGGTCCCGTCCAAAGTATTCAAACTTCTTTGATTATAATTTGATCAATTAAATTGTAAATTATTATTATAGGTGAAGATAGAGTTTTTGTGAATATAAGGAGTATTTATTATGACAAATACTATTGAATTACGTACTTGGGAAAAGTTCAGAGTAAAATTTAATTACAGAACAGTAGATTATACGAGTAGTAGGATAACAATAGACATATTGTACTTACCTGAAACCCGAATTTAAAAATCAATGGATCAAAGTTATATTTAGAATTCAACCACTCAACCATTGGCTGGAATCCCTTCAATATTAATCTGAAATATTTCAGAATCACGTGTCTCCTAAACAAAGTTTTATTACAGATAATTATTTTCATTAAACCATATTTGCCCGAATCTAATGTATTTTTTTAACCGGCTCGCACTAAATTCCTGGTCTACTACTACTACTAGTAGACCACGAATTTAGGGCAAGCCGGTTAAAAAAAATAAATTAGGAAAGAAAAGAAAATACGTTGCATAGGTTATCGAACATGCCAACAGATATTAATTCAAAATCGGAGCTCGACAGAGCATAAAGGAAGAACCAAATATATTGATACCTAAATATCTCATTACGTAATTATTCACCGTATTCTCAAAATGACCGCAGTTCGGAGATAGGAAATTCCCATGTTAATTCTGGAAGACCCGCCTGCCATTTGAATGTATAAATGAGGAATCGTATTTAGAATGATTTCATCTAATCCTTATTATTGGGTTGAGAACTTAGTATTTAGATATCGATTGGTATATTCTTAAGCTATACTTTGTGATTATTTTTAGTCAAAGAAAAGCCCGATTATAGAAGAAAATACTATTCGAATGAATTCATGTAACGAAACGTCATTTTAACACTTTATTGCGAATCATATGAAGCAGGTTAATAATTGTGACAGTATAATAACGAACGGTCTGGCCTGATTTGCTAAAGGTGTGAATCACCTATGTACATGTTTACCGGAGATCAGTGAGTTTATGTACATAAAACTTAATGCTGTAGATAAACCCAAGGTTGGGTTCTTGCTTAATTTATCTTGCCACAATGCAACTCTGTTTTTGGCAAATGTGTCGGTGACTGTGTATTGCAAACAGGTGAGTAGTATTTTGAATAAATAAATTTAAAACTTTCACGACACGGACGTACGTAATTTGGTATGTACTAGAATGTACAGGGTGGGCCAAAAGTCCCTCCTTATAACTGTAATTTTTTTATTTGTCAACATTTTATTGTTATTTTTTTTAATTACAAGTATTAAACTTTGGAGTTACAACATGGCTGTTAGAGCTGTTGAAAAATTATAAGTGTGCTTCCTTTAATAAAAATAAAAATGAAATTCAAATTGAACACCCTGTAGGTATATCAATAAATTTTTTGAAAGCCTGTTCAAAGACAATTACAACGGTACCAATATTACTGATCTATCAATAAATTGTTCATTTTTATTGAACGAAGAAGATGTAAAACGATATTTTACGATAAATTGGGAGTCACATGATGCAATTTTCAATTATTTCAAGCCGGGAAAAGTTTATTTTCCATTTTTTTCCGTTGCAATATTTTTGTTTTTATTGTATCATAAAACCTCATTAATATAGGTATCGTCATCTTCGAATAACCTTTCCATAAACACAGGGTGTTTCATTAAAATCTAATGATGCGTACATGAGCACCATTTATAGCCACATAAGTCCAGAAAGTTTCATAATGATATTTCTAGCCTTGGTTTCATATTTAAAGGACATCCTTTATAATAATAACTGATATTGGTTGCCCGATTTCATCCACAATCAATAGGCCTATTAATTTCTACATAATAAGCACACTCGGAAAATTTGAAATCTCTATCTCCAAAATTGCGACTTGTATCGTTGACGGAAAAAATGTCACAGACGGACGGACGGACGGATATTAATTTTTAGAATGAGTAGACCATCCCATTCACGAATCCATAGAAATATTTGTTCTCCGATCATTATTAAGGTTCGTTATGTACATCATGCCCTCTACAATTCTATTGAAAATTTTAATTTTGAAGAATATTACAAACACAACACCTATACCTCAATTATTTTCATTGAGCGACAATATGAGATTATAATGAATCCGAAAGATTCGAAGACTGCTATTTAAAACAACATATGTTGTAGAAAGTTTTGTAAACTTAAGTACTCAAAAAGGTAATTTTTTCAAATTATTGATGTTTTGCGTAAGAACTGTACCTATGTGTTGCTAAATATGCCCAACATTCAAGTAAATGAACGGAGCATTGCGAATGAAAATGGTTCCAACAGAATGACACTTTGAGCATACAGTAACAAAAAATTTAAAAAACGACAGAGTATGGTTTGTAATTGAAATCGTTTATCGATTGAAGATTCTTCTTAACTGTGAATTAAGAAATTCCGGATATTAACTCATTAGTTTTGGCCATCCTGAAAATGTATGAGGGTACTCTAAAAATTCCGTTTTGAATAATAAATTGAGTTGTACCCGAAAATAGAAATAATGCGGTACACTTAAAAATAATTATAGGGAAGGTGAAAAACATTATGGAGATTTGGTTAATTTCAAAAGAGGCATTTGTTTACGTTACAGGCTACATTCACAGCTTTATCATTAGGGGAAAGATTTGATTCCTTTCTTCGAGATTTTGTTTATTTTATGATAGTAAAAAATACCTATAATTACATGCCAGTGATTCTGAATCACTTATCACTCATAAATAGTAAAAATTTACTTCATGGACCTATTCATTGTCTGTGCAGTTGTTCCAACTAATCGAAATCGGTCGCTTTTTGACTCAACTGATTCAACAAAATAAAGTGAAGTAAGTGGAGCAGACCTAAGTAATGAAAATGAAATTCCTTAACCAATGGCCACATAAAAACGAAACTCGCGGAATACGAATACAGCAATAATCATAAAAACTAATGAGAACATGGGTAGTTTTCCTAGATACATATTATTTCGTATGCCTAATTACAACAGTCCTAAGAATATGGGTCAAAATTGTTGGAACTACTTATACCTAGTTATTTAATTCTTGAAAACAAAATTTTCGAACAGTATACTGTTTTAAGATATGCACAATCATAAATAAATAGTTGAATCAAAATCGAAAATTAGGTACTGCGTATCACAGGGCGTGGACAAATTGGACAGTTGCTCACTAACAAGACAAAAATCAGATAAAAAACAAAACTATAGTCCCTTGTTGTAATCGCAGAGAAATTGATCGCCTGGGAAACAAGTGGTCGATTGCCCTACCCATAAACCTGTGCCCTCATTTATTCATATTAGAACTTATTGTGAACGCGGAAACACGTCCACTATTGCATTCTTTCTAGAATTCTTCTCTTTATTAATTTTGCTTGCAACGGCAAACAAAGCCGATATAAGGCCTTTGCGGTTTTCTGGTGACAATAGGGGCGTACTATTTTCGCCGAATAAATTACGGCAGTAATCGCCAACGAGGAATGACTTTGAATAGATAAGTCCTCTGTTTGCAACGTGTGAATCGATTGACCCGGTATATAAACCGTACCCGCTTTTTACCTCCCCTTTCATTAAAATTTAACACTTGGGAATTCGCACACACCCTTTTCGAGTGCCGGGAAAAATTAATTCCATTTCGCCCCACTTCACTGCTACAGTTGAAGGTAGAAGTTTCAGGGTGGTACGAGTTGAAATAGCGCGAAGGAAAATAGTACGAGGGTTGAAAGTAAGTTTGCTTTATAGGTCTTTTCATATTTGTGATGATTTTTGTTGTGTTGTGTTGTGTCTTTTTTGCGGTCTATGAAAAGTGGAGACCCTTGAGTTCTTGAAATACAGGAAGACCAAAATGTGGAAGCGTAAGTAGTCTCATCTTAGACCTTAGTCTAACGGCGTTAGACTGCAAGCATGGACAATATTGTTGCTTTGGACAACAATCATTTCAGATCTACTCCATTTGAATTATTTGGAGCAAACATTGATTCTCCCCCAATCGGCAATTGATTGTGGGATTCCCAACGACCGTTAATAGAATAGCCTGAGCTTTGAATTAGTAATCGATGAATAATTGAACACTTCCAATTAATTGAGTCCAGAGTGCACCAATTATTCATGTACACAGTACTTATTTTCCAAGTTACTTCCCTCGCGTGTTTTGTTGTCGTCAAACACTAATTTGTACACATGTCGTGTTGAAATTCTGCCCTAAGTTCCACCCAAAGGCACGGCACGGCCTTTTCTCATCATCACTACTTCACTGCTTCCTTCATGCTCAATCGATCTTCCGAAAGCGTGTAATAACCGTTCTTACTCATCACTTATTCAAGCGAGGTCGTTTCCTCGCCCCGTCTTACTACACTTCGCTAACTTTTCAGTCATGAATCGTCCTCAAAGCGCCATGTCTCGCCACGAAAACGAGTTGTCCAACAAGAGTCTGCGGGAGCTCCAAGCCATAGGATCTTCCGCTGATCCTGTGCAGCGTTTGCGGCTCCTGTGCTTATCGAGGGGCGCTACGGGGATTCTTGGCTTGGGGAAACTCTTCAGAAGATTGGACGACGATGGCAACAAACAGCTTAACGGAGAAGAGTTCCTGTTGGGTTTGAGGGAAGCTGGTTTGGAGATTTCCGACGATGAGGCTAAGGAGCTCTTCGCCCGTTTCGATACTGATGGGAGCGGAGGCGTGAATATGGAGGAATTCTTAGTGGCCATTCGGGTGAGTAATAATTTCTCTTTATTGAATTATTGCAGTGTCCATTCTTATTTTCCTATTACCTGACTTGTCCCCCAGCCTCCATTGCCTGCAAGTCGCCTTAAAGTGATCGATGAGGCGTTCGCCAAAATGGACAAAACTGGAGATGGTGTCATAACTATCGACGATTTGAAGAACGTTTACAACGTTAAATCACACCCAAGGTATATTTCGGGAGAGGAAACCGAAGAAAGCATTTTGAAAAGGTTCTTGGCCAACTTCGAGCAAACGGCTACTACGGATGCAAAGGTACCGGAGCGTGTCCTTCCGGGGAGTGCTACACTCTCTGGGAGTGTACTTTAAATTGGGTTTTGGCTTAATTATATTTTTCAGGTCACGAAAGAGGAGTTCTTGCATTACTACTGTGCAATCAGCGCTTCTATTGACAATGATTGCTATTTCGATTTGATGATGCGTCAGGCCTACAAGCTCTAATGGGGCACTGCGTTTCCTCAGGAGCTCTAACAGTAGCCTTTCCGTATTATTCGGAAATAGGGAGAGGCTACGCTTCAATGCATCCTAGCAAATTTGTTGCTGTACCAGCGTGTAGCATTTTCGCAAGCAACATGTTGGAGTGCAGAATTTCGAACACTTAGGGCGACTAAAATTTGTGGTTTTTTGCACTAGCCAGGCATTATCCGGCTCGAGTAGCTTTAGTCCGATTTCATTGGAATATTCCTATTTGAATGATATTTTCTTACTATGTATTTATACTCGCAATGTTTTATTTGCGATTCACGAGAATATTAGGAAAGATTGCCAAAAATTTCGATTGAGGGTTCCTTAGCGGTTTCTATCCAATTTTATCTACACATTTTTACTTTTTAAACTTTGTTGAATAAAATTTAATACCAGTTTAAATGGCTTATTTCATTCACGCTTTGGAATTTCTAAAAAAAAACTGAAAAAGAAATGATTCATTGCGAATTACATGAAAAGGGAAAACGCACACAAAAATTAGAGTGGTTCTAGTAGTTCCGTGAGGCCATGAGCTACAAAAAACATAAACACAACTTCGAGTTTGTATGTTTGAAAAATGATTCGAATTTCAGGCGAAATTATTTCCAATAGTTGAAATAGACTTAACTGCTCTAACTTCAATTCTGTTTCTAAGTTAACAAATACAGAACTTAACAATTGATCCCAAGTGATTCATTTCTGAAAATAAGCTTCCTCACTGGGAAATACACTTTGTGGATGATCTATCAAATGGGCCAATATTGAAGATACTGACCCCCTAAATTTTCGATTAATCTTCTTGAATTTGAAATTGGATTAATTATTATTTAGGAGTAATTTTATGAATTATTTGTCAGTAGATACTGTTTATATCATAAAGCACCAGTGTGAATTACATTTAATCATTGTTTAAATTGGCATAATTGACATTTATTATGTTGATAAACTGTCAAATATGCCAATTTAATCAACGATTAAATTAAATTCACGTTGGTGCAACCAGCACAGAAAACATTTGACTTTAGAAAATCTTGAGGAAATCCGGTAAAAATCAATTTTTCTTTTTAGCGCTTTGATCTCACCAGAATTGGTCTACGTACAAATCTAGTTTCAAAATTATTAGATGATAAGTTTTACCAAAACACAGGCTGTAAATGGGAAATTTAACTGTAGGTATACCTATTTATAAAATCTGGCAAAAATCAGCCGTCCATGTAATCCCTTCGATCTCGCCAGAAATGGATCTAAAAAATGTATAAGTATAATTTCAGAATTTTCGGATGACTAGTTTTTCCAGAATTTAATCTTAAAATTTAGAATTTCGCTGGACTCAGTTTCAAATATGTATGCAACATTTATAGTATCCGAGACAAATTATCCGCTCATTTTAGCGCTTTGATCTCGCCTGAAATGGACTCAGGACGATCCAAACTACGTAAAAATGTGGTTTCAGAATTTTCAGGTGGTTAGTTTTACCGAAACATAGGTTGTAAATTGCGACTCCGACATGTAACAATTATACAATAATCTGGCAAAAATCAGCTGTTTTTTTAGAGCTTCGATTTTGCCACAAATAGACTAAGCACGTCCTAAACTACGTACAAGGGTAATTTCAGAATTTTTGGATCACTAGTTTTTCCAAAGTTTAACGTTAAAATTGAGAATTTTGCTCAATTTAGTTTCTAAAATCCAGTAAAAATCAGCAGTTAATTTTAGCGCTTTGATCTTGCCAGGAATGGACTCAGCATGTCCTACACTACGTATATGTGTAAATTTAGAACTTTTAGATCACTAGTTTAACCAGAATTTAATCTTAAAATTTAGAATATTACTGGACTCAGTTTCAAACATGCAACATTTTTAATATCTGGCAAAAATCAGCCGTTCATTGTAGCAATTTAATCTCACCAGAAATGGACTCAGCACGTCCTAAACTACGAGAAATTATAACTTCTCAATTTTTGGATCACTAGTTTTTATAGAATTTAATCTTAAAATTGAACATTTTGCTGGACTCAGTTTCGAACATAAAACATTGATAAAATCCCACAATAATTAGCCGTTCATTTTAGCCCTTCGATCTTTCCAGAAATGGACTCAGGACGTCCTGAACTACGTGAATTAAATTTAATCCTGGATTGTATTGGAATATTTGACATTTATTACATTGATAAACTGTCAAATATGTCAATTTAATCCATGATTAAATTCAATTTACGTTGGTGCAACCGGTCCTCAGTTTCGAACTTGATAAAATCCTACAAAAATCTTAACATTTATAAAATGTGGCAAAAATCAGCTCATTTTAGCGCTTCGCTATGGCCGAAAATGGACCCAACACTTTCTAAACTACATAGGTACCTATAGCTTAGGCATTGGTATTGCACTGGACAAAATTTTTAACATATTCTTTTATAGAATTTTACAGAAATTAACCGATCATTTTAGTGCTTCGATCTTGTCAGAAATTGATTCAGCACATATTACCAAAGACTAGGATAATAATTTAAATACAATAGTCTTTGATATTACCAAACCTTGGCTTAAAATTTGTAATTACGCTTGATTTAGTTTTGAATATGTATTTACCTGTAATTGTCAAATTATTTGGGAGGAACCTTACTGCATCTGTTCGATACTGATGACAATTTTTCAATTTTTTCAGAAAATTGTTCTAATTGAATCGATTGTTTGAACTGTGTATCAATACTCGGGCCTTCGGCCCTCGTAAGCTTTGTTACTAAATGATGTCAATCATTTGAACAGTATGAAGACTTGAGTTTTTATCTCTAGTTTAATAATTACAAGGCATTAATTACGCGGATACTCGAGCTTTCGGCCCGCCTAATCTATGTCTAATTTTAATATCATTAATACTCTTCAAACTTAAGTTTTAAAAGAGTTCTTATATTTTCCTACTTAAATGATAGATTCTTACTATGTATTTGTACTTGCGATAGTTCATTCGCGATTAACAATAATATTATAAAATTGATGAAAATTGAGATTGAATGTTCTACAAAATTTTACCGACAAGTTTTTACTCTTCAATCTTTGTTGAATAGAATAATACCAATTTATTGATTTATTTTATTTACACTTCGGAATTTCTAAAAAAATAAACAGAAAAATAAATTATTCATTGTGGACTACAAGAAAAGGGAAAACGTACACAAAAATTATAGTGGATCGAGTAGTTCCGTGAGGTCAGGAGCTACAAACAAACATAAAAATCTTCCGCTGAAAGGCGAGTCACGAAGAACGTTCTTATCACAAATTGAAGTTCGATTGATTGGAAAATGAGTGGAATTTCGGGCAAAATTATTTCCAATAGTTCAAATGGACTCGACTGTCCTAACACGAATTCTCTTTGTAAGTTAACAAATACAATGTGCTTACTTTGAAGAACTTAACAATTGATCTGATTCTTAAAAACCTAAGTGATTCATTTCTAAAAATAAGTTTCATCAATGAGAAATACAGTTTCTGGATGATTAATTAAATGGGAAACTATTAAACATTCTTAATGAGCCTCCAAATTGTTAATCAATGTTCTTGAATTTGGAATTGGGTAAATTATTTATAATAGGATGAATTATTTGCCAAGGGGTTCTTTTCCCACCATAAGGCGAATTAACGATTATGGTTTGAATTACAAGTCCCCACAATTCCGTAAATTTTCCATAGGATTGGATCTCGATAATAGGAAACTCAATTCCATTAGTTCACCATGCAATGATTATTCGATATACGATTTCATCTCTATTCCCTTTCATCATCTCCTAATAAATCCACTGATGAATGTGTCTATGTCCAGATTGAAGATACCTAATTTACTGTTCCCGGTTGTCTATTGATCAATCTTCGCCGACCCGCCAGCAATTTATTCAGCCCTCTTGGCTCTTCCGTGGTGCTTGAACTAGGTTGGGGTGCTTCGGTATCCCCAGCTTCATCCCCCTCAGTCGCAGGGGCATCTGTTTGCACTGGATCTGCAGCGGGTGCTTCCGTAGACGGTTCTGCAGCAGCCCCTGGTTTCCTCCTGGCTAATAACGGATTCACCCTTCGAACCTGCACTGGCGAAGATGCAGCTGTTTTCGCTTTAGGTTGGGGCTGGATGTTGGGACGAGCCCGATTTCTGAGTCTGGTCAACGGACTACTATCATGGACAGCAGGGGCAGGCTCTCCCTCTTTCTCCTTATCCTCAGATGCGCTGTGTTCTTCTTCGCCCGCATTTGCTGGAGGGTTGTCCGCTGGAGCTTCGGTTGTTGAAGTTGCTGCACCTGGCCTTCCCCTCGAAGCCAAGTTGATGCGAGGTCCGGGCCTCAATGGTCGAACTGCACTGCCAGCGGTGATCCTGCTCCTTGGGCGGACGGTCGTGCTCGACGGAGTGGATTCGTCTCCACTTGAAGAAGAATCGGATTCAGAAGGTGCTGCGGTTGTCCTACCTCTCGGTCTTGCGTTGAAAGATGGCCGAGGACGCAGAGATGGTCTGGATGGTGCTGAAGTGCTTTGGGAGGATTCTTCTTGAGCGGAGTCGGGAGCTGGGGTGGGTTTGGTGCGGGAACGCGGGGCGCCGAATCTTGAACGACCGATCGTTGGCTGTGAAGAAAATTGTTAACTCACATATCACCATAAAACTACAAAGTCAATGTCCATACAAAAGTAATCTTATTTATTAACTAGGCAGATAAATACTTTTAAATGGTGACTTATCCAGTAATTATGTAGATACATAGATCACTCAATAGTTCTATAAGCGTTTTGTTTGCAAATTTTCCTAACGATTTCTTTAGGCTGAAAACATGATTTTGTTGTGGAGTGTAAAAGAAAAGGCTATTAGAATATGTGTAGCCATGACTACGTTTAGAGATTTTGAAAATATTCATTTACTTACGCGAGAGGCACTAACGGGTTTCGATTCTTCCTTAGAGACTTCAGCTTCAGCTGCTGGAGCCGCGGTTGTCCTGGCACCAGGTCTAGGTCTATTTCCAAAGCTAGGTCTTGCAAATTTACTCTTGGGTTTTGGTTCGGCTGGTGCTTCAGTTGTAGGTGCGGCGGTTGTCTTTCTGCCTAAGCCACCTCTTCCACGGTTGAATTTGCTTCTGCCAAATCCGGTAGCTTCAGGTGTTGGAGCGGGAGTAGTAGTGGTTGTAGTTGTTGTTGTCGTAGTAGTTGTGGTGGTAGTTGATTCGGTAGTTGGAGTATCGGTGGTGGGTTCTAGAGTTGTCACTTCTTCAGTTGAATCAGTGGATGCATCATCTAAAGCCTGAAGACATCAGTGTTAATATTAAAGGAACTCATCAGTAGTGCTAATTTTAGGAAAAAAGTTTAACACATCTAAAGTCTACATCGACTTAAATATTCTAGTAGAATATTGGGATTATCTATTGATTTAGGCAAAGAACGCTAAAGCACTTCGATTACTATTCTACTACCCGTTTCACCACTATAGGCATTTCAAAAAGGAATAATTCATTCAATGGATTGAGGAAGTTGATTTTCTCCAACGCACTTATCACATCATGATGGAGAACTGCAACCGACATTATAAAAGGTGAACCTTCAACTTTGACATTAGGACTGAGTTTGCTCTTTGAATTACATTAATACTAAGTAAGTAAGAGGAATACCGATTACTTCCAATAAAGTGTTAGATCAAGAAGCAATATCATACCGAGTCTTCACCAGACAACTTCTGCGTTCCTTGTAGAATGGCATACAGGTCTAAGGCCACTTTGTCCATTGCCGCTGACATGTCTGTGGTTGCTCCATTTTCTGAGGTCGTTTCGGTAATGTCTTCTTGAAGGGCGTTCTCAGACTTCTCCTCTTCTCTGACTGGAGCTGGGTCTGCTGGAGACTCCTGCTTTATTTAAAATGGTGAACATTAAAAAAAATCGTTGAGTTGAGCTCGTCGGTAAAACAGAATAAAACAGAAAGAGTGAAAAATCAAAGAAATATCAAGCCCCATCAAAAAAATAAATAGTGACCAAAAATCCAAATCTAGAGGTAAGAAGAGAAAAGTATAAAGAAAAGAAGACTCACGAAATCTCAGTCTAGAATAAAAGAAAAATAGAATGGTGATAGGCATGTAGAACGTGTGCACAAATCGGGGAGGAAAAGTGAAGAAAGCCAATTAAGGGAAGAAAATAATAATAGACTATACGCAAAAGAAAAGTGAAACCAGAAGAAAATGAGCAGAAAAACAGAAGAGAAACTGAGGGAAATTTCTCTTACTTTATCCACACGTTCTGTTGGTGTGGCACCGAGGAACCTTACCGGTCCTGCTGGTAATTCAGCCGGAAAAGAGGGCCCTCCAGTTGGAGGTTCAGCTCCAGCAGTACCCGAATGGGTATTGAAACTAGCGCTATCAACTAAGTCCAAGGAGGGCCTACGAACGTTTGCTCTAGTGCGACCTCGAGAGCTCTGCTTCAGAAATATAACAAATATGCGAATGAGTAAATGGAAATTTTAGAAATCAACTGAAGAAATCAAATCAATTATCGCGAAGGAATTTAATTCGATCAAGGGTAAAAGACACTCACTTGTGATTCATCGGAAACACTGTCAGCCACAACAGGGGCATCCGTCGCAGGCTTTCCTCTTCCTCTACTCCTCGGGTTCTTGTCTTCTTCTGGAATAGGAGTGGTGTTAAGGTTGCGGCTGCGGGGAGGGAATCGGGTGATGGCGGGGAGGCGCTCTTCTTCTACCGAATCCTCCCCCAATTGCCTGCCCCTACTACGGATATTCTTACCGGAAGGTAGGACCTCGTTGGAGGAAGCTTCGGGTCTTGAAGGTGGCTTGTCCGTCGAACCTCTGGTCTTTTCCGTACGGGATGGTTGGATTTGGTTTCGGGCCGGTCCGTCGTGTTGGTTGGTGACCTTTTCTTTGCCTTTGGAGTCCTCATCATCATCGTAATAGTAGTAAACGTATTCGTACTCGTATTCTTGGCCGTTGGGTCCTTTCTTGATTTGGATCCTAGAGCGTTGCTTCTCACTTCCAGCTGCTCGACAAAAATTTAATCTGTCTTCACCACTATTTTTCATTACTATCAGTTGGTATTACCACAGATGAAGTAATATGTTAACTTCATCTATGGTATTACTATACATACATTGACATATTTAATTAGTAATGAAGTTGTTTGATGTTTGATGGCTATCTCCCTAGATAGTAGGTCTCAATTACCTTCATTGTCATGGGCATTTGTGATTATGCGCAATCTAAAGTTACCTAGGACTGCCCATGACACCTTTGTAACGCTAATATTTTGGTTGTAATAAAGGGAAAAATCTGTTTACCAATTGGAATATCATCATCGGTTGGTTTCGGTGCTGCTGCTCCTGTCGTCAAAACAGGAGTCGGATTAGTGACAGGCGATGGTGCTTCCTTCTTGCTGCGCGCACTCCTGGTTGCTTTGGTGGTTTTGGTCTTTGGGGCTGAAGTGGTGCTAGTCTTCAGTTCGGTTTTGTATTTTTCGATTAGCTTCAGTGGGTCCAGTTTTATAGCACCAGCGGGAGCCGGGGCTGGGGCGTCTGCTGACCTTTCTTCCCTCTTTTTCGGCTTGTTCAACTTGATGGACTTCACATCCTCCGCTTCTTCATCGGAATTCCGATAAGCAAACGTGAGCGATGGCGGTAATTTGTGGGCTGTTTCGAAATGCCTCTCTTGCTCAGTCGGTTTATCTTTGCGGGTGATGGGCTTAGCACCGCCCCCATTTGCTTGGACGAAGACGAATTCCTCTCCGGGTTTAGGTTCGGTGATTAAATCTACTTCTGCTTGGACTAAGGCCACAATGAGTGAAAAAAATCTGAAAGTTAAAGATTTTGATATTTTCTAGTCCAGTGATTTGGTGACAATACAATGTACCAAGGAATGATACGAATTAGATTATAAATAGATATCGTCGCGTCGGTCCCACGCCAAAACAACGAATGTATGTACTAGCAATATTAGGACATTCGCGGTTTTGGCATGGGACTGACGATATGTGTAGGTACTATAAATGGTACTTGTACACAATGAATGGCCATATTGTGTCCATCAATTCATTAGATCATTGAGAAACATTTCTAAGAATTTTTCGTTTGGCAAGAACCCGTTAGGTAATGACGCGGAATATTCATAACGATTAGTCACAGTCACAGTTATCGAGGAGGAAGACAAAGTGAAGATCCGCGATCTCGCCGAAAGTGTTTAGAAAGCCGTTTTCGTTGCATTTTTATAGGCCACAAATCAGTGGATTTTTTCCTGGCGAAGCGTTCGGTTATGTCACTCAATTTGAGACCAGACTGGATGGACGTTTTACGTAATAGGTTGGCGAGAAGTCGAAATGTGTTTAGCCGAAGGTTGGCATTTCAGGCAGTTCGATTTCAATTAAAATTCCTCAGTCGGCCGAACCCTGAGGTAGGACATGTTTCGCTTGTGTGTCAGACTGAATTTTCATCTGTGTACCTAAGTGGGTACTCGAAACGAGTGTTAATGAGTAATCTCCCATGCATAAGTACCTACTTACTTAGAACAACCGCATACGAGTAGATACAACTGGGTGTTTACTTAGATGAGTAGATTGTCCTCAGACGATCAGTAAATCATGCAATTGTTCGAGTTTCCACAATATGATCGGAATACGGGTTGCCGTTCACTGAAATTCTAATTTATTGCGGAGACTATTGGCCAAGAGTGGAGGACGCAGGAGTGTACATGTTAAAAAGTAAACGTTAACATTGACATTCCTATTTGTTCAAGTCGATCGGGCAATACCGTGAGGGCAAGGCTTTCCAGCGCACTTCTTTCTCGTCTTTTGTAGCAAAATGGCACAGATTCATGAGCAAAGTTGGAGGATAACAGTACTGCACGCCATATTTCATTTGCTTTCTCAATATTCAGGAATCACGCACTCATTGACGTAGATGTTGAATTCCACAGTGAAGAAAGTAGAGTCAGACCAATCGTTTCCTTTAGAGCAATTAAAATTCGTTTTAAACCGTTTTGAATTTCTATCCATCCGTCAAATTACCCTAATTTCCTTTTTTGAGGGGAACTAGACTGATTAATTCTCGCAGCTCATTAGGCACCTCTAAGACCATTCATAAACTCCATTCAAAAGTCCGTGGTCTGCTTCGTTTATAGTCGAAGACCATCTGTTGTGATGAGAAAACTATATAGATTATCCTTTTTCCAATCGCTACAATGAATGATTGCTTTTTAGACATCGCCTTTGTCCAATGTTTTTTTCTATTATTATAGTATGTATTTCTTATTGTAGGTCGTTTAGTACCGAAAAGTAGGAGAGCATGCATCAGCTTTCGGGTCACACTTGCAGTAAAATTTTACTACGGGTCACAGCAAGGCAGTTTCTACTTCTCCGACCTCAGTAACATGAACTGCTTCCCATTGAAGATATATAGGTGTGCCATAGCAAATCATCACCATCATAATTGAGAAACCGGCATAGCGAAACGCTTAATTGCCACCTTTCTGCAATAACAGATCGCTGGGTGTGATAGTCTGGTGTCTGCATTTTATTCCTTGCTGTTGAATACGCATTGTTTCGATGCGAACCATTCGTCTCAAGGATATGTAGATCTTGCGATCACCTTCGATGGTGTCTTTTGAAGACATGAAGCAAAGTCGTTCGAAGACAAGGTTCTAGCTATTTCCAGCTCTTTCGTTGACTAACTTCTTGTCATTTACTAACACTATATCCAACACAAGTCGCTGAGCACGCAACCCAAAAACAAAACTAGTAAGTTCAGTCAGTCCTCATTTCAATCTAGTTTGGATGGATTATGATTCAACATTTTTATACTCCTGATGGTTGGTTTAATGTTTCGTAGCTTTCAAAATGTGGACATCACGTCAGACCAAGCATCGGGTTTGTGGCATCACTAACTTTTAGATACATCTCAAGAGGATTAATCCCCGATACATTTTAAATCGCATCGTCGCGTGAACTACCTAGCATCTACTTCAGAAATTAACACTGATTATCCATCCAATAGTAATAGGGGTCTTCCATATTCGCACAGACTTTGTGGTACATATTAGAAATTCCATTGGAAACTTATAGGCTATGGCAGTGGATTCACTGCTGTTGAGTGACCTACCACAAGGTACACTACCTTGCGGTAGGTCTTTGATTTATAATCAAAGGTTAGGTCTAATTATCATATGAGGCCTCCATGCTGAGGTTTGGTTCTAAAAGAACCAATTCCTCTAACTGAGCACGCTTGACTTTGGCCTAATTCAACCACTGGATGCCACTTCCACCGAAATCACTTACTCTGCTTCTTGCGAATACCATCAGAGACTACATGACTAACATAATCTGTTAATGGACTAATATACGGGACTACTAATAAATGGGACTATAATAATTCCTCAGACCATTACGATTGCCAGATTGAAAAGAGACTCGGGTGGTAAGACCGCAGTTATGCAGCTCAGACTTTCGGAGTCTCCCAACATCAACAAGCTTGGTACCCGTTTTCTTCAAAAGCTCAACGGTCGAAAACACCTTCACCGGTTTCGCTCTCGACAATAGACCCGGGGCGCACTTTCTTCTACATCGAACCGGAGGAGAGGAAGGTCACGATCTGACCTTGATCGGGCGACGAATTTCTCTTTCCAATGCGATCTCTTCGCGCTCGCTCGGACCTCAAGCCCGGTCCAGGATTTTGTGTGTCAATGGCATCCGTCGGGCTTGAGGGAACCACGGGACGATGGGGACCGGTTTATGGCAGATGTAAATTCGCACAAACAAACCACGTGTATTTGGTTGGATGGTCGCTTTCCGATTGCCTGGACAAACCACTGTGTTGTCTTGGCGTCCTGGATGACCGCTGCCAGGCCCCATTACACGGGGCGAGTAACTCGGGCGAGTGCATGGCACAGTGCTTGTTTGATTAGTCGGTACCCTACTATACCGACTTGGTCAACCAATCAAACAAGCACTGGGCCATCCACTGGGCCGAATACTCTACCCCTCTAAACCAGGTTTAAGTGACGTAATACATAATACCTTGACACTCAAACTATTTTCCATAATATTTTTCCTCTAATACCCATTAGTATTTACATTGCATCACCAACACCTAACGAGGTACCCAAAAACTGGGAATGTTATAGCCGTTTCATATTTGGGGAGCTAAGGTGAAGTCAGCTCTGTAAATGATTTTTTATACTCGCCAAAACGAAGTTCTACTTTTACTGCATCCGTTAGTACCTATACACATTATACCTTTTTCCTCAAGCATTTTCTTATATTCCACCGAAAAAAAAACATGTTGTTTTGACAGCAGAGAATTTTTGTTCTATTCAGGGCCGGAAGCCTGTTTTCCAGGGTTTTTTAGTTCAATTTTACTCCACTTTGGACATGTTTAGGGAAAAATGGTAAAGAAAAAAAGTTAGGCGAAGTCTATATGTGTTTTGGTGTATTTCATATACACTCTGTTTTTAAAATATTTTTCTTCTTTGTTTGCACTTGTTAGTACTCACTCACATTACACTGCATTGCACTACTAATCCATAAGATAGCATCCAAAAATTATAGGCGAAAAATGTTATAGATAGTGAATAGTTCTAGAAATTTATCGCGAAAAAATTATAGAAAATTAATCCGCGTATTGAAGGACTTAATTACTTTTGTTCTTTTCTGAAGCTCATTCACACACGAATAAGTAATTATTCAAAATGTTTTGTGTTATAACAGTTACTGCCATATACCTATGCGAAGATTCACTACAATAATTGCAGGAAATCTTCGTACTTGAATACATTTTTCACCGCCTACTCTGAGGAAGAAACTTTTTGAACACACGTTATCTATTTATTTCAAACGATCTGAAAGTGGTTGTTAATACACATATGTTGAATAGGGACGCGCAATGGATTTGATTTAGCGAAGATGCAAACAATTGCTGGAATTTCCGTTGCTGCAGTAACCACAATAAAAAGAATGTAAAATCGAAGTTGGTAACAGATATTTTTAAAACACTACTTTTATTTCAACACTTGCATGCTTGGCGCGTCAAGTCGACAATTTACTTTACTGGGAGTGGCCAACAATAAAACAAAGTGTTTCTAGAGAATTGTTGTTAATGAAATATAATGAAACTTTATCTGTCTATAAACTATTATGTATTATTATTCTCCTACTCATTTTACATTCGTAATATCGAAAGTAAAACTTTTAATTTAATTTTAATTTCTTTTTAATTTTACATAATATGTACGTACACTGAAAAAAGCGACTTGTCGGTTTACTGATAAAATGCTGGGTAACCGAGTTTGCACCAGTCTTTTCAAAGTGTTTGTACATGAGTATTGTGAATATTGCATTGGACAAGAAATATTCTTGAAAAGTACTCAATCGCAAGGTAAAGTCGCATTCAATGCGTAAAAATACATTAAATATGGAATTTACTGTAGATTTACAGATTTTTTTTCAATTACCACCATTCTTGTAATCTTATGGTACTTTTCTTATGAAAAGTAATGTAGTCACAGTATTTTTTTTCAGGGTATAGATTCTCATGTTGTAGGTATTCAACACGTTTCTTTTATCACAGGCCATAGGGATTTACATGAGAAAATTTCGATCCCATGTTAAGTGTCTTATTTGTTGGCTTAGGACTCCTTACAATTACAGATGCCCTCTAAAAAAACTCAATTTGTGGTGGAAATTTTCCGATGTAAATCCATACGGTACGCGATGAAAGAAGCGCACTGTATACGAATTTATGGTAATTCTAATCAAAAAAACCTAAGACTTGCCTTAACCCTCTCTATAGTTTCAGCTGAGTTAATAATACTTAACAAGAGGTCAAAGATTTTCCATATGGCCCATGTTAAGACGAACATTAACCTATTTTCAATAACATTAAAATAATATTATTGGCTATTTTTCACTGGATTTGAATCAAAATATTTGAAAGTACTTTTCAACAAAATTTGTTAACCATTTCGAAAAAATGTTAGATTTTCATTCCATCGTCTCATATAGATGTAGTCTAGATTTAATCACACATCACACTAAAATTCAGACTGTTTGCACTAGTAGGTGAAGTTATAGTTTATAGTAAGGTGGTTTTGAGCAAGTGTATTCGCAAATTACGGATACTTATAAAGGGGATAAAGCAAATGCTAGAACTACCGCCAGCAACATGTAGTCTTCTGAATGAGGTTTCTGACTATAGTAACCCTAACTGTTAACGTTTAGTGGTACGCCGAAGTGTTTAATTAATCCTCAAGGGTTTGTTAAAAATTGTGCATTATTCGAAAAAAACGCATATATTTTTTGCTAAGGTAACATAGGTTGCTAGGGTCGGCCATTTCAACCATTTTATTCAGGGGTGCCAACTGAAAACGAGCGGGAAATTCAATTTAGCGATAACGGTTTACGATCATTCTGCGCACAATACCAAGGATTATGTCACAAAAGATAAAGAAGAAGTCTCCATCTCGCCATCTCAATCAAGTTGGTCGATCTCCGCCTCATACAACATCGGTTACCTAACATACGGCAATCGGCGGAATGTCGCTCCTATCAATATTTATTAGCGAAGAAAGTGATGTGAAACGCGCGGGCCTCCTCCAAGCCGAGCGAACGCCGATGACATTTGAATGGCACAGAATTCCAGATTAGATCGGAGGCGAGATTGATGATGCGATCGCCGGCTATCTCGTCCGCGGCTCACCTGAACTTTGGCGTTCAAGGATTTTTACTTTTACCTCTGCGACTCACCTCCGGTGACATCCCGGAGACGAGGGAAAGCGCTCTCCTCGTGCATATGCATCCTTCGAGAGTGACATTTCGCGCGGGCATTTTTCTCGCCGAACAGGTGAGCCGCCGATGGCCCGAAATGAGCGTGTGAGGATTAGAAAAGCGGCGAAAAAAGATGCCGCTCTTATCGGTCCGACCCAATTACCTCTCCTTCTGGCCACCGTTAATTAACAATTCTAACTTTCTATTGGAATCCAGTCGGGGCCGTTCCGTTCGTTTTATATAATGTATATGGAGACAAGCGCGTGCCGAACGGCAAACGCCTGGTCGCGTGGCTCCAGAGGAATGCCAGCCAGCCGGCGGTTTATAGGTCAGGATGCTCCTGAGGAAACACGAAACCATCAATGGAAAAGGCGATGGACGCTTTGGGAGGAAGTGGACGAGGACGTGAGGACAATACAGGAAATCGAAGAAGGCGCCTTACGGTTCGAGGCGCTGCTTTTGTCTTTGAGGCGGGGTTGATGAACTTCTGCTAATGCAACTAGCGTGGCCTATGGTATTCGATGCAACGTGTCCACAGTGTAATAGAGACGAATAGTGTAATAGAGACCAATGTTATAGAGACCAACAGTGTACATAATAGAAAACAATACTGTAATAGAAACCAATTGAGAGATCAATTAATACCAATTATTATAATAGAGACCAGCGAAGCTAATTGCAGGTCAGCAGGCAAATGCAGACAGAACACAAAGATATAGTGACAATATTTTCAGAACGAAAGAAATAGAAACTACACTTTTGGAGTCAATCAAGTTTAGACTAACCGTTAGGCTCGGACGAACACATTGGACCTGACAACCGTCGACTTCGTGGCAAAACAAGCAGATCTGTAGAGTCAAACACAGTTGTATTATGGTTGAAGTTTTGAAAGCGAGTCTTTTTATGGAACCTATTGCTTAGAAAAGTTATTACCTAAATACGACCAGAAAACGAGATTCCCATTTCGGTTTGGACATTAGCAGACGTGACTCAGTAGCAGCCCTGAAATATTGAACAACTGCGCTGCTGCGTGGACGAGGAGGTTTGGCAGCGTTCGGCTCATTGTTTGGCGGAAGATTAACATTAAACTTAAGAAGTAAGTGTGGATTTTCGAAATCCCGCTTACGCAAGCCTCTCGGCACCACCATTTCTAAATCGATTAAATTGCACAACGCGCGGGATCGAGAAACGGGCGCGGGCAACCGCGAGATAAGTGCGTGCATAAATTTCCGATGGAAATCCGGCGTTGAAATTAATTGCGCGAAGGAGGACTAATTAATGCAAATTCGGCACGTAAATCCAGCCGGTTATTAAAATTGACGGCAGGAATCGCCAGATCAGAGCCTTTCGGGGAAATTTTATTGAGACGCTGAGATCTGGACAATTAATAGGCGAGAACGGCCAACTCGCATAACTAATGGGACAACGATATTAATTGAGTGTGGAGAGCGAGGTGGACCTTCATAAGAAACGGAATTCATCAGTCAGTTTTATACTTAAATGTCACTGGTAGGTATTCATATTGGAATATGTCGAACCATATAGTGGTTCTAGCCAGGTTCTAGCCTGGTACGTCAGCGTCACTCTTGAATTCCAAATCAGAGATGAGTATTGGCATACCTAATGGGTACGACCATCTTCAGTTTAGACGTCTCCAATAAAATGAAAATCGCTATATTAGGGCAGCTACTATGAGTAGGCATAATTTTCATACTAGATATGTGTAGAATTGATATCACATGAGTACTGCATACAGTACTCATACACTCATACCAAATTGGGCACGTAGTTTATTATTGACCTATTCCTAAAAATTCCCTAAATCTGTAGAAATCTTCCAAGCTAGATCATGTAAGGATCGTCATTAATGCTAATATGATATTCTAGTTCAATTACACTGATTCAATAACCTTCCCACACAAAAATAACTTGAAGTTAGAACGATCAAACGTACAAACATTTGTTTTATACAGTAGACATCAATTATTCATTTGCTACGGATGGATTGAAAATGCACGAATACGATGATCTAAATGAAACGATACAGAATCCTCTCAATCCTAATAATTAGAAGTGCTGTTGGCACAAACGATGGACTAGATTCGAACGGCACGATAGTGAGGATGACTCGATCATAATGAGACCAAACCCAGATTTGTGCATGGAAGACTTACATCAATTTTGACGCCATCCCTTCCCGGTTTCGAAGGGCCAACTATGGAGCTGAGGACGCGAAAGGATCGTTACACAAATCGACTCAAGACGATTTAGAGTTGCAGCCCGGACCGAACACACTGTACAAACGGCACCCCGGAGCCCTCTCACTCGCGCATTGTCCATGCAAAGCACAACGTCGAAGAAACGACATGCAGCCCAAGAACAACACACACAGAGCACAATATTCGAATGGGGGGACAACTTTCGCTAATCGCAACGGCCGGAGTAACCGGCGACCAATTGGATTCTTGACTCTTATAGGCCACTCTCTTCGTTCGCCCCCCTCGGAATACCGAAGACGGATGTGGAGCCTTGAGGGCGACTTCCCCAAATATCCATTCAGGAACTATCCCCCAAGGGTAGAATCGAAAAAACCTGCAAAAATCTCCATCGTCATGAGGGCCTTCCTATCATAAATAAACCAGTGCTGACTGCTCTCGAAGAGATACAAAGCCTGGGCAGTGAAGCATGTGGTGCACCGCCGCGGCTCGACGCGAACCAAACCGAAACGCGGTTGGGTTCAATCACGTCGCGTCGCGGCAGTGTACCGCATGCTTTATACTCCCTCTGTACCATAATATTAGCAAATGCATACAGTCAGGGGCAAAAATATGTAATATATTAACTATTTCCGAATATAAAGATATTTTTTAAAAGTCCTCAGACAGGTCGATTTTTTTAGCGCCTCCTTTGCTTTAGTTTTCTCTGCTACGTCATTGCTGCTTCAGTTATAACGTCACCGATTTTTTTTTTAATTGATCTCTACATATAGGTATATTTCTCCATTTTATGACCCTCTCTCTATGCAAAGCTGATTACAAAAACCTATAATACTTATGATTAAAGGAAATTACAATACATAGGATCTAGAGCAGTATCTAGAGTTTTTGATTCGGAGTCACAACCATTTGTAAAATTATTATTTTCTACATTAACACGTACATTTCTATATGAAATTCGCGTGCTAACAATATTTTCGAATTAGAAGAAATTTGAAGAGTGAAAGCATATTACATGTTCACTACTAACAGGAGGCAAGCGACAGTAACGGTATTCAGAAGAAAAAACTTGATTTTGATGCCGAAATGTAGGTGTTAATGCAGAAAATAATAGTTTTTCAATTGTTTATAGCTGCGAATATAAAACCTTTAGATCCTAAGTATTATGAGTTTTTGGAATCCACTTTCCAAAGAGAGGTAAAAAAATGTATAGAGTGATCCATTAAACAATAGTCAATGACGTCGTAACTGATGAGGCGTGATTAAAAACAAAAATCAACCTGTCCGAGGATATTTAAAAAAAACATGTTGATACTCGAAAATAATTAATATATGTATTCCATATGTTTGCCCCCTTACTGTATGCGTGTAAATGGGTTCATGTTGTTATGGAACAGAAAAAGTGTAATAGTTTTTTGACATAAGCGCGGTGAGGGGAAGCCATCGTACCAAAGTAACTACTGTGTTTCGGTCTCCTATCATTTTGGGCGAACCACCATCAATATGAATCGATGCTGGATGCATTAGACCATATTGTTATTGACTGATATATTTTTCCCTAATTTTCAAATCATCAGTGTGATATATCTAAGAATATGTATAATTGTGTGAAATACTAAAAACATTGAAGAGTGCATTGTGTAAAGAAATAACATGTTCCGTTTATTTATACGTTACTGCGTTGACCATTTATTTTATTTTTTATTGTTATAATTTTCTCACTTTTACAAATACCATACAACTGTGCTGGTGCTGACTTATGTCCACGAATCAACTTGGACTTTAACTAAAGGTGGGTTTTAAAGATAGGTCGAATTTAAATGATTCAAAATCACAATAACCTACATTACAACTACTTTAGTAATCGAAAAGTTGTTAAAAAATATTTCAGTTTCAAAATCATGAACGAACTACTATACATACCTATAGAGAACAAAAATGTACTGCTTGCACAACTTCTTCTATGGAATTAGAAGTCAGAGAAGGTAATTAAAATTTTAAACTTAACCATAAGATGGACTGCTCGACTGCTCTTCGTCAGATTTTTTTAAGTATGTATGTACATGTCCTTATCAATGAGTCACCTAATATAAAAGCATTTTCAACCGAAAATTTAGAAAAATTAGTTAACCAAAAATCCCGAAATAATATAGATACATACCTACATATATGATTTGGACCGGAATAAGTCAATTTCTACCAGATTTTTTAAAAGTACATACCGAAATTTGTGTATCATATAATTAGTGATTTAAGCTGAAATCGTGGGCACTCTAACTCTTAAAAATTCTGTAGCCGGTTGATTTTTGTCGATTTATTAAAATGTACATGTCCGACAATGAATCGCATAAAATAAAGATATTTTTATTCGGATTTTTAGAAAATTGCAAATATACAGGGTGTATCTGTAATACACAAAAAAAAGTAACCACATACAGAACTCGCAAAATAAAAATCTTTACCCTCTGGCATTTTCGAAATTTTCCCTTATTTTAATGAACCAAAACCTGGAGCTCGCAGAATAAGGGAACAGTGTATTTGTGATCATAATAACTAATTGTTGCCGTTTTCCCAGTTATACTGATGGTACCACTTAAAAAATATATGTGTCACCGCCACCCTATAACAACTATGTAGGTACGTATTACTGTAAACTCCTAAGCTCCATCAAAATATAGATTGACAAATGACATTCATATACAACCAATATTTTTTGAACTGATCCGTGTAATGTACCATAATGAATCGTCAATATTGACGAAGGATAAAGAAGCAAAACTGGTGATCCCACTCTAGAGTTGAAAACAATTTCTTATAACTACTGAACTTAGTCGATTAGTAATTAGTACACTCAGATCATCAGTTTAAAACAACAACAGACGAAAAAAATCCCACAAACTCATAGGTCATTTTGCAACTTTCTTCTTTGCACCCCGAAAATTTGTTCCACACGTTCTGTAATTCGAATTTAAAAAAAATCAAACTATTGAACGAAGATTCAAAATCCATGCGAGCGAATCCGTACGGGTTGCAGGTAGTAAAAGACAAACATCCTTCGACAATTTTATTATTGCTATTACAATCATTAAATACAATTTTTTCTCGACCGCTCGTTACATACAAAAGTTAGAACTCAGGTGAATCTAATGTGCTATATAAATTCATATTTCACTTCTAGTAGAATTGGTGAGTGCTCTCTCAAAGCAAATCCTGCTTAGATATGGGGCTCTGTTAATCAATCCAATCGTGAGTGTACCACTCATGTAGAATTCAAATCTCGAGTGGTGAGACGTGCGAAAAACATCTTTTCTGCCAATTCAAATGGACCACCTTGGATGCATTTCAATTAAACCGACGCCGACGCGACGTTACCGTAGTCGCCCAAACGCCAAAACGGCTTTTCTTACATAGCGAACGTAGAGGATCAGGTGTCGTATGCTATAAGGATTGAAATTCGACTTTCGCTTCGTTGCGCACATTTTACTGCTGCGCGTTAACCAAAATACATAGCAAGCGAAGCGAAAGTCGAATGTCGAACTTTATAGCATCCCACCCCTGATCTTCACAACTTTTATTCTCGCGCTGTATTGGCAAATCCATAAAAATTTGCATTTAAGAGCGTTCTCAAACATTGCGCTGAGAGGCACTAGATTTTCATACGGACTCCCGAAATCGCATCCTATGTTCGAATCGATCAACAAAATGGTTTTCTCCTTATTCGAGGGTGGGTTTATCGAGAAATGGATAAAAGATATACAGGTGATATATTGGCGGGACCACGAAGCAGAGGTGGTAGCCATATCCTTCAAACATATCAAAGGAATTTTCACAATTTTGGGTGGGTGGATGGATTCTGAGTATCTGCATTTTTTTGGTGGGTGGATGGATTCTGAGTATCTGCATTTTTATTGAAGAGATTCCAATGAAAATTCAAAAGCTCAGAATCCATCCACCCACCAATGAAAATGCAGATACTCAGAATCCATCCACCCACCCAAAATTGTGAAAATCCCTGTGATATGTTTGAAGGATATGGACACCACCTCTGCTTCGTGGTCCCGTCAATATATCACCTGCATATCTTTTATCCATTTTTCGATAAATTCGCCTTCGAAAAAAGAGAAAACCGTTTTGTTTAATAATTCGAACATGGGATGTGATTTGGGGATTCCGTATGAAAATCTAGTGTCTCTCAGCGCAATGTTTGAGAACGCTCTTAAATGAAGATTTATATGGATTTGTCAATACAGCACGAGAGTAAGACTTGTGATCTGATCTGATCATTGGCAATAAGATTCCGTTTCATATCCACGAAAACTTTTTCCGTCATGTTGGCCATGGTGCTCGATAAGACATATGGATGCATCACGACACTGTATAGGCTTTGAACGATATCATCACTTTTCAAGTCTTCCCCATAGGTGAAAACGGTCATCATGCTGCTCACCTTCCCCTGGTAGATGGTAACTGAATGCACCGTGGAAATCACATAAAATATGAGCAATACACTAATTGCAAATCTCCTGGGCCAGAGGTTGACTGCGAAAAATAAGGTCACCTCGTAAACCATCATGATGCAATTTGAAAAGGCGATGTTGAGCACTTCAAAGCTCTCTAGTATTGTTATGAGAGGTTGAAGCAATAAACCGGGCCTATCCAAGTTGATGTTTCCGATCATAGGATACGCGAAACTTTTGTTCACGAGTGCCACTCTGAAGAGGCAATTGCTAAACCCGCTCCCCTGAACACGGGGGATATTCTTGCAGCGCTTCCTCTTCTTAATGATGACTTTCTCACCACAATTGTTTTCATCCCGCATTCGAATCAACACAACGTTCATCGCTTTAACTGTCCGCACCTTTTCGACCAACACTGTGCTTTTAGAGATCGGAAGAATAATGTACAACTGATACTTCAAATGTAAGACGCCGAATGACTTGAGTCGTTCCACAGTGCCCGCAACATCTTCTTTTTCCGCGAAAAATATTTGCGTTGCTGGTCTGTTGAGCGTCGTCTTCTCCACAGGACCACCCGCGCGATAGATTTTTATCGGACGGGGAAATTGCAGTTTTGGAACAATACAGTTGCCTTCACAAATAAACACGATGTCTTCTTCGATCTTATTGAGTATATCCTTGACACATTTTTCCACCGCGTTATCGGACTTGACCGCCGTTTCCAATAAGTCCCTTATCGTCAATGGCCACTGTGCACCACCAATTAGTGTGAGTACGCACAAAGTTAATACTGGTATTAATATGGAACAAGTTAGTAAGTGGACTTCCATTGCTCCCGGATGTCGATCTGCCACGAGTTTGTCTAGGAGGTTGTCTGTCTGTTACTCTGCATGTCTACTATGCAATAGAAGGCAATTGCAATTGCAGAGCCTTATATAGTCCCATTTGAGGATGTCAACACACTATTCGGTAATGGACTGGAAACTTTTATTCTATTGAATCCATCTCTCCCCCATTATTTATAGAATTTCATAATGCGCTCGTGTGTATTGTTGTGGTGAATTGTAAAAAAGATTAAAAGCTTTTCCATTAACAGATGGCTTTATAAATCGTCTGTGACCATTTAACTTTTTAGAGTTGCCGTACTTAGTAAAATGACAAAGTTTAATACATTTAAAGGTCCCGAAGTTAAATATTTTATTCTCGATATAAAAGTTGCGAAGGGATCCACATTACAAACATTGCAGCGGCCTCAATTTGAAACAAATTTCGTTGACGAGGCAACACTGGTTTTCACTTATTCTGGAAGGAAATTAAAGTAAAAGCGGCGCGGCGTTAAGTCTTAGACTGCACCTCGATGGCTAATCAAAATGTCGGTCCTACAGACCAAATGGTAAAAGTTTGACTGGTGAAATTTCTATGGTCGCTATATTTATCCTTTGTTTAAAACTTATTGAACTTGTATTTCTATTAATTCGTTACAATCCGAAAATAAAAAAAGTCAGATCCTAATCACAATTTAATTAAAACCTCTCAGCAGCTTGAACGGTTGAGATATGTCAAATTTCAGCCTTGATACGTTTTAGATAAACAATTCACGTTAAGGGTGGAGTCTGCCATTTGAATGTGCCAATGGTAAATAAAGAATCGTATTTAGAATTGTTTTCAGCTATTTCTTATTATTGGGTTCAGAACTTAGTAGATATAGATTGGTATATTCTTAAACTGGTATACTTTGTGATTATTTTTAGTCAACGAAAAGCCTGATTATAGAAGAAAATACTATTTAAATGAATTCCTGCAATGAAATGTCATCTTGTCATTTCAATGCAGGAGATCATTCAAATATTATTTTCTTCTATAATCAGGCTTTTCGTCGACTAGAAAATAATCACAAAGTATAGTTTAAGAATATACCAATCGATGTCTACTAAGTTCCCACCCCATTAGGTAATGAGGATTAGCTGAAAACAATTGTAAATACGATTCTCCATTTATCGTTCGAAAATTCAAATGACAGACTCCATCCTTTAATATTGAAGAGCGCAATGAGATTTGTGATTTTTGTAACTCCATGAGACCGTCATAAGTTATTTCGTATATTCGACCTGAGATGAATGAAATAAAAATAGTTGTAAGTAGATGAAGGATCAATAAATAAATGAAAATTTCACCAGTTAAATTTAATAATTTAATAAATATTTTTGCACAAAAATTTTAAAATTTTTCGAAACAAAAAAATTATTTGGGTCATAATGGGTTAACATTGGCTATAGTTGAGGGCGGTTGCCTGAATGCAAAATCGATATCGATCTACGTCATACCTTGTCGCTAAGGGAATATCGATAGTCTATAACGGTATTCCAGTGTCCATAGCGACGTCGCTTGACGTCATTGCTATTGATTGCGATAGATGGCCCGTCATCTTTCAATTCCATGACAAATAGTACTGCTGCTCTCTCTCTTTCTCCAGAGAAGTTATTATAATATGTCTTGATGCAATTTTTGCGGGAAATGGTTACATAAGTATTGATTGAGGTTTACGCGCCAATAAAACAATAAAATGTAATATAGGTAGGTATTGCCCAAAATGTAGAGGAAAATGCACCAAATAGGGCTATTTTTAATGGAGTCGTTTAAGCGTATTGAAACAATTACTAACATTGTTTATACGCAGAAATACGGGTTATTTTGAACGTCACTTATGACATTTCATTTCAAAATGATTACATATACATACATAATTTCGTTTAGATAGTTGTACAGTATGCAGTTTAGCGAATTTGATATTGACATAGCTGTAGTAAAGCAATCGATGTGCACGTGCCTTATGTTGCGGAATCGGCATATACAGGGTGTTAATAGAAAAAATTTACACACTGTGGTAGGTGATAGTAGAGACCAAAATAAGAAAAAAAATCTAGTACATGAAGTTCCAATGCTCAATGGTTTTCCAGATATGGAATTTTTAAATTTTCATTTATGTCCACAAATTTAAAGGCGATAAAATAAACAATTGCAACAACAACAGAAAACGTCATATGTCATGTCAAATGTGTGGCAATACAAAAAAATATATCAGAATGTGTAGAATGAGATGGAACATAGCTGAAAGGATATGTTTGCTGGTAAATGCATATCGGCGTATTCTGTTAAAGTAAATGTAATCATTACGGAAGTAAACTTGCTTACTAATAACAATAAGTAATTTTACCGTCAAATTTGACAAAACATGACGTTTTGTATTGTTGTTGCAATTGTTTATTTTATCGCGTTTATTTAGAAAGAGTTTTTTTTTATTAATACCCTGTATTTTGCGCAATGAACATAGAAAAAAATCAAGCAATTTGAATCATTTAACTTCACTCAGACGTAAAATTAACGTACCTCTAAGATGTTTGTTTTGACCGTGAAATTGTTTGAATTTAAACTAATCCAGCAAACACTCTTCTAAACAAAAATTTTGACGTTTTTTGATCTGATTAGAATGTCTCTGGCGTCAATGAACGTAACTCCATTGATTTCGATCAGGTCCCAAAACTGGGACCTGAAATTCTTTTTTTTCTTCGAGATTTCGACCTGATTTCTTTAGACTGTGTTCTGGACGTAAATGGATAATGAACTGTTGATTTTGAGCAAAACTATGATAACGGAAGTACCGGAAACGGAAATATAAATTTTTTAACATTGTGTTGAATTGAAATTTTTAAGTTCTGAAGAGTTTCTGTAAATGTGCAACTTGCTAATGAATGAAAAACCTGATCATAGAAGAAAATACTATTTGAATGAACTCGATGTTTCATTGCAGGAGTTCATTAAACTAGTATTTTCTTCTTTAATCAGGCCTTTCGTTAAGTAATTAAAAATAACAGCGATATAAGTAGTTTAAGAATATGTATACCAATCGATCTTACTAAGTTCTCAACCCAATAATACGTATTTGCTGAAACAAAAGGTAAAAACGATACCCATATAATTAAGTTTTTATTAATTTAAATGTCAAGAGAATATTTAGGAACTCCTATGAGAGACCAAACCAATTCAATAATAATGCTCCTAAGTTTTCCCATAGCTACCACGAAAAATACGTACCTACAGCAGATATGCATATAAAAGTGTTGCTAATTAAAAAACTGATGGTATCTAACGAGAAGTGTTGTTAACTAAAAAAGTGTAGATAGCCAATGAAGTTGCACATTTTTATTGTTTCTAACAATTAAAATGGATGTTTTCATAGAGCGTACAAAAAAGATATAATCTTGATTGTTTAAACACATGTGGATGTAAAAAATAAATTCAAAAACTATTTTGAAATAGATTATTTTAGGTTGAGAAATTGTTGAAAATATGTAGACTTAAAAGTGATCGTCATTACCTACATTGCTCTTATTACGCTTCAACATAAATTATGCATCATGGAGGCCAAAATTTGTAGTTATGCCACTGTCTTTGGATGGCGGTACTCCAAGGAAGAGGTTGAATAAATTTGAAAGGATATTTACTGAGTTTGGACTGAGTATTTTTCGAATTGGTTGTGAAATAATTTATTTAAAGATTGGAATTTGGGAAAGGTAAAAAAATGGAAATTGGAAAAAAACTATTAGAATATGAATGGATAGTACCTACTTTTGAAGAGGGCACAACATAAGTGGTTTGAAAATGTAATTTAATAGTCATCTAGCCACTAGTGATTCAAATACGTTTCGTTCAACATTATTCATTATCTTTGAAAAAGAATTGGTAATCTTAGATCTTAGCTCAAATATCCACCATATGTGAGTTATGGGGCAGGATCTACTCATGAGTGTTGGTATACTCGACATGATGTCGAGTTTTTTTTTCAACTAATGATGGTCGGTCTGCAAGATCATCAACAGTGTAAAAACGTTGGCTCGAGGTGCCAAGGAGTACTTCCAGGTTCTTAATGATGCTCAAAACAGAAGTTCTTTGTGATTAAAACGACAAAATGGCTCATTAAAATATTATACATACGATTGTATAATTGTGAAACAAGACAGCATAAGGATGTATAAGGCGAAATTCAAGAGGAGACAACGTCCATTCAATATACTGAAGAAGTATCTTCTTCCATGACTTGTTAAGTAATAGAGGAAACGGATAAATACTGAGATTGGGAGATACCCATATGGGCGACTAATGACAATTAATTTTAATTCTTGCATGTGCATTCCTACATCTCCACAGGGCGCGTACGACTGTTAAGTGGGCGAAAAGATTGAAAAAAAAATATTTAATGACTTATTTCGCAACTGTCGACAAGACAGCCTCTCCTTGTAGTTGTACACATTTGATAATGAACTACAAACTACTCCATGCTCGACGTCCTTTCATGACCTCCCCGTTCAAATTAAGCGCCGCATTAATTCGCAAACGCTTAATCTTGATGATAATCATGTGAGTTGCAAATGCCGCGTCCGCAGGTTGACTTTCTTCAATCTTAATTGCACTATCGTTGCAATACGTTATTTTTTGCGAAGATTGATGGGTTACGCAATTTTCGACAAAATTGCTTCGAAATAAATAGAGAAGAGGTAATTGCACTTATGGTAGGTTGCAGAACGTTCCGCTACTGATTTACCACCCAACTCAAATGAATTGTTTGAGTCATATTTTCTTACATTGGAAAAATTACATAGATGAAGAAATAGGTGTTTCCTACTTCTATGGCCGTTAAATTTTGTAGATATTGACTAGATAACGTTTGTTACCCTATTTAATTCTATTGAGCTTGTCGAGTAGGTACTTACCTACCATTCAAGCTGTAACAAAAACATACTCTAGTATATTTTCAATTAAACACGTGAAAATCGTAAACAATGCAAACAATGGTCGATAGAAGTCGGTTACTTTCTTCGAGTTGGTTATGCGTTGACGTTACGCAAGCTTGAACTTCACACGTCGAAGCTTTCTGCGGAATAGCTGCTATAACCGCAAATAAGGCGCCAAGTCGTGAAAACGATCATATTTACATGAAAAGTTGACTTTGTCTGACTCAAA
Source organism: Hydrochus callosus (assembly GCA_033557855.1). NCBI lineage: Eukaryota > Metazoa > Arthropoda > Insecta > Coleoptera > Hydrochidae > Hydrochus > Hydrochus callosus. The sequence goes on along the minus strand of JAUIMY010000233.1, from coordinate 12,369 downwards.
AGTAGTCGTAATGTTTTAATAAGGATGCCGCATTGAGATGGAATGTACATATATATATGGGAAATGTTGAATTTTTTCGACTCGCGGATCTTTTGAACCAATTTATAATTTTTTTAAAATTAGGTAAATTGATTTTATATTAATATATGTACTTATAAGCATTTCTTGATCTACTCATAGTTTTTTTGCAAAACGTTTCAGTTAAAATTAAATTGAGTAGCTATATCTCAATCGCTGAGCTGCTTAATCTATCGCCAAAAAAAGAGTGCACCTAAATAGTAAAAGTAGATTATGTATTATCAAAGTCGAAACCTAAATCAGATAAACTGTCGGTTACTTTTTTTACCGTTTGGTTTCCGGTTGTATCACTTTCTTTGAAGAAGAATTCCTCATTTTCGCCTTTTGAATCAAGACGATTTGGTAAATGCGAGAAAGTTGGAAATGGCCATTTTATATAAGAGGACTTATGCAATTGGGCTATTGAATTTCATACACAAACAAACAAGGCTGCAATATTGATTTGTGGTTTGTTGTGTCATTTTCGCTTTCGTTCGTTTTCCGCTAGTCAAAAATACTCTGATCGGACATCGCGCATTCCGGGAGGACTAATTAACAGAAATACATATCCGGGGAAATATTTGAGATTCAGTAAACATGTTTACAGTTTGGAAATTTCCAAAATGTTATCTGTTTTTAATAGGAATTTAGTAGAATTGACTTTCATTGTTTCGCTAGAATCGCGGAGGTTGGTGAATCGGAAAAAGAAATTATGAAAAGTACGAAAGAAGCATACAAAGATAAATAATAGGTATTTGTAATATAGAAAATGAATGTTGGGTTTAATGATAGCGTAAGAGAGAAACCTCCAATAGCAGATTTGTTCGGTGGGTTGGGCCCACAAAGTTCATCTGTGATCCCAAACACATAGGCGGTGGGGGATTCCCAAAGAAAATAATTTGCATGCAAGAACAATGCAAGTCGATTGGAACGTCCGTTGTGCGAATACCTAAACCAGAATGTGCAGTTTTTGCAATAAAAATACGGCCGAAAGAAAGTGAACAAGGCGGCCTTGAAGGCGCGACTTAACGCCAGCCCGACACTATCGACGTACGAAACAGGTAGATCGGCCAGATGCAACTTACAACTTAGCTTTTCTCTTTGGACTTATCTCTGTGGTCACGTGCTCGAAAAACAAGTGACGTCAGGCTCCAGTGGTCCAATTATTCCACCCAAAATCGCACGAGGCCGTCCCATGAGGAACATACGGTTGGCCGGGCTGGGGAATTCACGAAAGTGAAGGGAATGAGCGCCTATGCATATGCAAATGATAGAAAGCGAACAATATGGGTTTTGGGTTGGGTTTGATGGGTTTAGGGCGGATTTGACGGACTCTGGCCTAGTTTATCCAAATTCCAGTGATCCGGTCGGCATTATAGATAATATGCACGAATTACGATTAATATGCACAAATTTAACAAATTCTGCACAAATTCTGAACAAATTTCACAAATCAAGACTTTGGATACACATTTTCGCTATGCAGATTGAATTTTTGATTTATAGATTTAACGAAATCAAATAGAAATTTGGCGCAATCATGGCGCCCCTCTGTCCTGATTGTAATCCTGATCTCAAGAGTTGTTCGTTTCGTTCAATTGCTGGACGCTACGTGCAACTAGGACGTAATCAAGAAGGAGCTAGGTTCATTCTGCAAGAATGCCGGTGGAAAAATGTCGTCCACCTTGAGGAACATTGATTATGCATAAAAAGGATAACGGTGTTCAATGTTTTCTAAGAGAATCCGTTGTCGTTTCTAAATGGCAACTAGGAATTCACTTGGTTCGGTTGATTCACTTTCTAGCGTGATCACTTTCACCTCGTCTCATCTTTAGAATGGCCTTTGGGAGTTGTTAATTGGCAAATTTGATGCGCCAAGATTGCGGACTCTCCCAAAAAGAATGGAGCTTATGCAAACTCGGGTTCATTTTTGTAAATTGAGTTGCCTATCAAGAAATTTCTATGAATCATTATCGTAATGTAATGGTTTGTTCCAACATCGATCAGCAAATGGTTTTCAATGACTGGAGTGTGCGCAGTTACGATAAACATGTTCCAACCTGGTTCCACAAACGCACTGCGCACACTCCTTACGTTGAAAGATATGAACTAAATATTGTTGGAACAAATGTAGGTATAGGTAGTATGACGTCATAACTCTATTTCATGGAATGGAGGCATGTGTATGGCACCATGCTATTGTAGGATGCCGTATAGTTTACGCAGTAATGTCATAGAAAATGTATCTAATCTATTATGCACATAAGAGGCATAATGTTAGGTTAAATGTCTTTGTACTAAATTACGTACCTACCTATATGTCATGTAATTAAGAGAACGAGTATGTGTGTAGAATTACTAAGTGTGTATGGGACCAAGAAATTTTACACCCTAATGGCCTTTAAGCAATATTAGGTAATATTCAATGTTCAGGTAGGTAACGTGGATCAAAATGGCTCAACTCTTCAATATAGTGTTTTATGTTTTTAAATTTTTCACTTAGCAGTATCCAACGTCAAATATTTCTTCACTTTTTTTAGTTCCATTTTCACTGGTGATTTTATTTGTTTCTTTTATATATTTCTTTTGAAGTTTTGATACTCGAAGTTATTGTGAGGTTTTGTAAAAATCGCTTCAGATTTAGCCGTATATTTTTGTACAAAAAAAATAATACAAAATTAAAATAGTCTACAGATGATGCACCAATTTTCAATAAAAGGCGTTTCGTTGCCCCAGGATTCTTTAACTCCTCGAACTGAACCTCCTTCCGGCCCGCACAGGTGCTGATGTCGAAGACTGCTCTGGCGTTTCTTGTGCTTCGTTTTTGTTAAACCGCCTCCTACCGCCCACCGAGGCTTTTGGTTTGGCTGGCTCGTGATGCACAGGGGCTGATTCTTCTTTTTCTTCGACATGAGTCGCTTTTCCGTTTGTTTTATCTTTAAATATAACATTCGCGTTCAAATTACATTCTCGATTCAACTCTTTGAATTTTACTCACTGATGGCGGCTTGTTCCCTACGTTTCTTCAATATGGCTAAAAGATCGTCGTTACTCCTGAAGGGCCTCACGATTCCACTCTTCAGTTTCTTCGAGGACTCTGTGGTGGAGCTCGCTTCTAATGGAACTTCGTCCTCTTCTATTTCTTCCTCTTCTTCTGGTTCTTCTTCCTACAAAAACAACATAGGTAGGTACGCCTCAACACGTCGACTATGGCTGGTCAATTTTGGGTTTCCCCGAGAAGTATCTGCAAGTTCCTGTCAAATAATCATAAGCAGTCGTCTTCATAATCATTAGGAATATTACAAGGTGAATAATTTCTGGTTATTCATAATAACCGGTTAAGGATCAAACTTTCTGAATAGTCGTTGATAACAAAGTTCAATCTACAATTTGAAGCGTAAAATCATCAAGTAAAGATAATATAGCAGAGGAAACATCATTATACTTTAATTTCTCTCGATGTCTGGATTAATCCCAATTTAATACGTTTTCTAACAAATTTCTAATCGAGAAATCGTATGAAAGGTGTACTCTGCATAATTTGCGGAATTTCGGTAGTAGGAAGTCGAATTTGGTGCAATTAGTAGTCCTAAATCGTCCAGCACATCCTTGCTCAGCGTTATCACGGTATTTACGGAGCGATCATGGATGTTTTAGCCGGTGAATGTGAAAAGTCGTGAATAAATTATTCACCGGGCGTGATTAGAATGTAAGGTGCGATTAAAAATAGCTTGTGAGCAGCTTGACAGCTTTAAGGATTGCAATAGTCTTGAGCTCGGGTGATTGATTTCGTGAATGCTCTTGGCTCTATCTGCACTATCTGGTTGTTAATTGGAACGTAACTTTTCCGTTCAGGTCGTCAATTACATCTTCAGTTGAATTGTTTGCCCACCATCGCCTTAGCAAAACGGAATTTTAGTTTAATTATGTACGTTTTGCTATTTGAGATTGGCTCATACTCAGTTTGATTGGATTCGATTTTACATCACCTCAATTTTGACATTTAACAAAAATCATTTACCTTTGGTGCAGCTGTAGTTGTGGTAGTGGAGGTAGCTTTAGCAGGTCCTGCCCTTCCAGCCAAAGGATTCCGCCTTCCTATTAGAGGACTACGTGCTACTGGTTTTGGTGGTGGTGCTGGTTGTTCTTCATAATCAGCATACTCCTCTTCAGCTGCTTTAGCTGAACACACCACCACTAAGCAAGCCAACCCCAAGAGCAACCTGCATGGAATGATAAGAACGAATGAAATAATATTACAGCACTTAGTATTAATTTAAAAATCTGCTCTGTAGTTTGGGAATCGTTTTTATCCCCGAGCTCATAGATACAATTTTTCAGCCAAGACTTAAATGGACTATCGACTAAAATGCAATCGAGGATAAACCCATAAGAGCGAATATTTTTTTAATTGTTGATTCTACATGACTGGTGATTGGTTATCGAGGAGAAACAATGTCCTCCTCCAGAATTGTCGAGTTATTTATTGTGCACAAACATCTCCCAGAATCTTTGAGTTGGGTCGACTTTTTCCAATGACAATAAGGAATTAGTTTCCAACATGAGGATTGTGCGCTGTGATTTTTTTGGGTCGTGTTTCTGTAACTACGCAGAATCCTGACTTTTCAAACTAATACCTGGCTTTTGTTTGTAAGTAAAGATACAAAGAAGTATTGAAGATCAGTTAACACATGTGGAGTACATTAGCAAATAGAAAATTCAGAACCACTAAACTAGAAGGATGCTGGTATAACTATTCGAGTTGTTACTTCTTTAGGATCTCATATTTTCAACGCAACAACATAGCCAATCAGAATTCTTATATTTCACGTTGGTATGATGGATTTCAAACTTCCCTTCTCCTGTACATATTTTAGCTATCCATTTGTAACATGCCGCATCAACGTTGGTTCATATAGTTGAAAGAATAATGCACAATTTCTAAGGACATAGATAAAACTGCCACAGAAGAGGCAACAATGGAACAATATTTACGCAACTTAAAACCCACGCGAACGTTTATTATTCTCATAAATAAGGGTGATTTTTATTTAGGCGATAAACTTGGCAAACTGCCTGGCTAAGAGCGGAGGTTGTATGTGAATATTTTCCAGTGAAAGTAGTGTCAAAGGTTAACGTGCATCGTGCCATGTTTTCATGTGCAAACGCTGATTGCATTGTATTGCATTAGATAAAAATTGTATGCCAACTAGGAGTAATTAATAACTTGCTCAATTTTAAAAGACAACAGGGGTCTAAGGTATGTACCTAATCAAGCTGCAAATATTACCTGCATTTAACGTTAAAATTTTGAGGAATACTCGAAATAGTAAACATGTCTAGCCTAGGATACACTGAAAGAAATGGTCAATCCTTGTTTGGGTGGTCAATCCTTGAACATTCGATAAAATCCGACGCCATTTTCCTCGTGAGAGTTAAAAGAAAATTAGAAAATTCAGTTGAAAACATAATTTAGACAAGTATTTTACAAGGTTACACGGTTAGTAAAATAATGGCAAATTGAACACTCCTTCCTCTTTCCATAATTCCTCTCGAGTGTAAGTCGCTTCAAGTGTCCTAGAGATGGCAAGTGCGCCCAAACACGACCTGAAACGAGCCCACAAGCCCGTAATGCCTATCCTACATTATTTCGAAACAAACCGCATTGGCATTTCTTCTTCAGACCTGTGGACCTACATTTCGCAGATTCCCAATCACCACATACTTCTCGTATCGTACCGCCAGCCACCAATTAAGGTGGAAATTTCTCAACCGATCGATTCGTGTCCAAATTTTGGACGTGTCGCAATTGATGTCTATGTAGAAAACACAACAGAATCATTAGAAGTCGCAGTTACGTAAATTCACCGTAACATTCACCCAGAACAGCGGCCTGATTTTTCGAAACTTCAGAGGCCGAATGATGGAGGCTATAAATACTCTTTTCAAAACTTTGTTTTGTAGAGTAAAATAATACCACCAACAACTTAACACTTAGAATATACTCTACGAAAGGAATAGAGAAGACTCCAAGCATACTTAGAAAGTTGTTAACTACACCATTTTCAAGTCTAGCTCAGTGTGACCAAGCCAGGATAGGTAAAAAAGAGTTGGAAAACAAAATTTAAATATCATCCAACGACCCAGCTCTTCTGGCGCAGCTGTACGGAATTGGGATGAGCTCCTAAAGTGTTCAAAAGTAATTTCGACCACGTAAACACGTACAGAAAATAAAACATTAACGCGCGTCTTCGACTTTCACTTCGGATGACGCCGATTCGTACTTTAATCATCTAATAAATGTGACGCGTTCCGTAAAAAGCGCATTTTCCAATCCTGCAACGAGGAAGTTCATCAGGACGTCCCATGCGAAAAGTGCTGCCAAGTCGGGAAACTGTCAACACTTCTTGCAGCCTTCGCAGAAAATTCTGATTCCTGCGACAAGAACGACCTTGCAGGTGCCATTAGCAGGCCGAGAATTCCGTTTCCTGCAGTTTTCAGAATGGTTTTTCTCGTTGCCGCAACGAAATCGAGCGATTTGAACTAGTGCAATGCCACCAGGAAATATTTCTCAACTGACCTTACTTTTAGACGCATAATCATGATTCAGATTTCATTCTAGATCCCTTTCGATCACACTGGAATTTACGCTTCGCGGGAACACAATGCAACCTTATTTTTACAAACTTTTAAATCAGTATTTAATTATTAAATTATTAATTGTTAAATTAAACCAGTGCTAATTCATTCAACAATTTTAGGCGTTTGAATTCTTATAGAAACTAATCAATATTACACTTAAGATCGAAATTCGATAAAACTGCATTCTTTCTAATTGTAATCGCCAAAAAAACGGTGCAAAAAATCTTTGATCAACGGAATGGGATTCCTGTGAAATTACATAACTTCACGAGCAATGCTAAAAAGCAGAGAAACCGTGGAGTAAAGGTGAAACCGCAATAAAAATTTGAATCCCCAACATGCATAATCCTGGGAGATGAGAAAACCAACTGGTTTTGTAGAATTTACGCAAATTACATAACTCAATGGGCAGAGTCCTAACGAGAAATCTACCATAGAAATCCAACGTGTTAATCGGTTCAGACTGATCCAAAAGTGGATTAAAATGACAGCTGTACTGGTGAAATCTAACAAGCTGAAGAATTCTAATTTTTGAAGCATCTTCCAAGCAGAAACTAGTCAAAATGAGTAACAGTTCAGTTTATAACTGATAAAATTAGAATGGCCACCATATTAAAATTGGTAATACTTAAAAAATATACATTACCAGAAGAGAAATAAATAGTAAAACAATACGTAAAATGACACCATTTATAATTACGATGATGAAAATGATTCCAAATGCAATTTCGAAAGCATGAGCGAAAGCTGTCGTAGGAGTTTTCAACCCGTTAAGCAGAAATGTTGATCGAAAGATGCAAAAGTTTAAAAATCATTACTACGATTAAAAGAGATAAGATTATAAAATAAATATTTTCCCAAACGTGAATCTAGATTTCGCAAATTAAAATTGATTGCACAATTAAAAATATACTTATTTATACTAAAGCACGATTTCAATTAAGAGCACAATTGAAACTACAGCAAGACAAAAATCCATACCACGATTTAACTTAATATAGCACTATGCAAAATTATACAACACGAATGGAACGAAGATTGAATGGCAATAAAAATATTCGGTAGCTCGTGTGAAAAGAATAAAAAATGGCACTCACGCTATTGTGAATTTCATGTTTGTCAAAGGGTGGTGCAATGGGAACTGAGAGTTTCAAATCACTAGCGTACGCGAACCGATCAAAGCCATATTTATAAATTCTAAAACAACTTTTCCCTTCACTTTACAGTCGACCCATTCCGGCGCCCGCATCGTCGCATTTCTCTTCTGCTGAAGATTCTCTTGGCCGATTGTGCGGGCGCGAGAGGTACCTCAATAAGTCGGTATTTTTTCGCGTGCGCTTTTGTTGCAGTTTACGCAGGAATTCCAAAATTTGTCCTCAAAAAACCTCGTTTTACATAATCGTGTTGAATAAATATGAATCAAGTTGCTTGAATAAGCATCTTGAAAGATGTGCACCTTTTAATAACGTCATCCAATAGACGAAAGTCCAAATTAAATAAACGAGTTTTCCAATTCTTTGAAAAATCAGTTTAAGGAATAAAAATATTCCATTTTTAAATGGGATTATCTATGAGGGTTTTAGTTTTAAAATAACTACATTTAACTTAGATCATATTAAAAGCGATTCTCTAAGTGGATTCCTTCACGGTTATCTAAAAATTTGGTTAAATTCTGGAAAATTAGTTCTTAAATGACGGATTGAAATCCAATTTTAACATTTCCCGCGCTGTCACTATCTGTTGACCAATCCGAGAAAGGTAATAAAGGTGATTTTTCACGATGGAATATTCACTGATGGCTATGGTTGTAGCGTTATATTTGTCTCTTTCTTGTGTTGAAGATTACATATTTAGATCTCCCTTAATGCAACGTCATTTGAAACTATGGTTTGGTATATTCCGTCTCGAAAAATAACCTGTTTATGAAAACGACCGCCTGTCAACGTCAGAAACGTCACTTTACTTTTACTTGACGTATCTGTTTGTAAAATTAAATTTTCGAACGTCTAGGTTATTTAATTATCGCAAATATAACTGAAATCAGTAGTTTATTGCAGTGTTCGAGTATAAACGTTAAAAAATGTCTCGATCTTCAGCCAGAATCGACACCAAAAAAGTGGTGAGTGATATAACCTCTAATTTTATTATGGTTTTTATTTTGAAATTCATTATTTTTGACGTTTGTTCATGTTTTTCTTAGTTTCTCATTTGTTATTGATTGGATTTGTCTATCTGAATTAAATTTTTACCACGGACTAACATTGTATTAGTATGTGGGTTTTACTATGAATTAATATACCAAATGTGTAATGAATAAAAATTGCATAAATCACCTCTTAATTTAGACATTAGTATATACTATTCGTCATACAAAACATTTCACTACATAGACTTCGTGTAGATGCTACATACTTTGTGATTCATTTTATTACCGATAAATACTCAGGGTTGTTGAATTTCTGTTCAATTTAGCTGTGAACTTCTTCATTTGATGAATGCAAATGTAATATGTATTTCTGAACAATTAGATCATTATTATAGTTTGAGATTATAATTATTTATATCTAATTCTGATTCATTATATTGGAAATTTCTATCATTTGAAATTTGAATTATTTACCAAAAATCTTCGTGCCGTGTAAATTTTTATCAAGTAATACAGTAGATCGTTGATTATCCAAACTAGTTCGGACGATTCGTAGTTCGGATAAATGATATATTCGAGTAATTGAACTTCACGAAAAATGGAAAAAAAACAAGCTCATTTATACATATGATAAGTTTTCTTGTTTAGGTATATAAATTATTCCGCCTCATTTGTTTAATTAAAATTTTCACATAACTATTTTGAAAAGTAATAACTTACTTTCTTTTGAACCACTTTTTACCTAAGCGTTGGTTTGCTGCTTGTTACTACTATTTCCTTGAACATTTAGATGCGAATGAAATAAAAAAGAGCATTCGGATAACCGACGTTCCGGATAATGGAGAATCCATATAATCAATACTCCACTGTACAGCAAATTGTTATACTTTTCAAAATTAAATGTTCAGAGAGGTGTATTGCAGTTTTACTGCATGCAGCAATGGGCGACTTGCATGTGATTTTTTCAAATTTTTTTTTCGATGGACGCGATGGAGATTTTTGTCACTTTTCATTCTTTTGGCTCAATTCTTCCTAGTATTTGAGATATTGATTTTCAAAGTAGCCAAATCCCTCCACCCCCTGTGCAGCCCACAAACCGAAAATGACGTAACTCCGATTTCACCTAACTTCACCATAAATCGGTGGTGTCGTCATGATGATTTGACCAATCAGAGTGTAGCATTAGTTGCGCATTCGTTGCATTCAGTGGTGAAAACCTAACCTAGTTTAGTGCCCTGTCAAATGGACGACATGTACAGAGCATGCGCAGAATGTTGTGGGCGCAGATAACCATGCTGGAGTTGGAAGGCTGTATCAATTCGTTAGAGTGAACCTCCTGAGGCCCAAGGTGTTCACCCGTCGTGACGTCAAAAAACACTTTGCTGATGCACTTAATACTTGCCATTTTCAATAATTTTTAAAAAATTTAGGAATTATTATTGGAACTTAAATTTTAAATTGAATGTGTTTTTTAATCTTGTCCACCGATTCCACATATTAGAATTGATATCCCTCCCGCATGCAAGTCGCCCATTTTTAAAATAATCATAAACCAAAACTTATTGCTTACGTATTAGTAAACGAGATGGGCTTATGAATTCAATAATGCATTTCCATTTGCCTGCTTATGTCTGTGTTTGTTCCAAACGCCGCGAGGACTGTCACGAAACCGTTCCGATCATGCGCATTGTGAATTTAGCGTTCCAATCGACTCGTGTACTACTAGTTGCACAGTTGGTTCAGTGTTGGTACCGTTCCGAAACCAGTTCTCGCACAGTACAAACGATACATGGGCTGGAGCAGGAACCAATTTGTGTACTGTTTGTACACAAGCACGGCATTGAGTGATACAACAACCATGATTGCAATTTTGGCAATTTAACTGCAAGTGCCCAAGTAAAAAGTGTTATTTAGTGTAATCATTATTAAAATACCTTAAATATCTATCTGGTATTTCAGATACTAATAATTTTTTATCGTATGTGGAACATGAAGCTGCAAGTTTTAGAGATCTGTCTGACCGGCTCCACATTTCCCTTAGTTCAGTGTATAGAGTTATTAGGAGAGCAACAATGTTCAATTCGGATGGGGAATAAGATTGAAAACAGACACAAGCGGTGCATGTACAGGTTAGGGTATAATGTTGGTTGCGTTCGAGTCAGTGAATAAGTCTTAAAGCGTTCCATCTCCCTGAGTTCTCGAACTGGTTTCTGCATCGTACACATTTCGCGCATGCGCAATTTGGAGTTCATGAATCGGTTCGGGAACCGTGCAAAGGACCGTACAATGTGGTAGGTTGGAACAAACCTTTAGATTTCATCACCACAATTTCGCATGCATTTGAGGAATTGATGGTAAATGTTATTTTCATACACTACTGTGAAACAAATTTTAGTAGGTATTTGTGGGTGATTATTTCATAAACTGAGGTATAATTACCTAATGTTATTTGTTAAAAAAAAATCCATCTACTAAACCGAAAACTGCTTATGACGACCAAATAATTACATAGTTTGCTGAGTTTTCCTTATACGATGAATACTCAATTAAGTATTCAGTACTACGAGTGCATTTGTTAAATTTACTCATATTCGAGACAATATCGAAATAATTGTAATCTTTTTTTCCCAACAGAATTCAGAGTTAGTGACTCTTACTTATGGAGCTCTGGTCGCTCAAATGATCAAAGATCTTGAAAATGTGGACGACGTAAGCAAACAACTCGAAAGGCTCGGCTACAACATGGGAATTAGGATAATCGAGGATTTTCTGGCTAAAACTGGAACAGGTCGATGCTTGGATCTGAAAGACACTGCTGACAAAATACAAACGGCTTTCCGTATGTATCTGGGAGTGCAACCAAACGTGGCTAATTGGAGCGCTGCTGGGGATGAATTCTCATTCATTTTGGACTCAAATCCACTAACAGAACTAGTGGAGTTACCCGATGACGTGAAGAGTTTAAAATATTGCAATATCATATGTGGTGTGATAAGGGGAGCATTGGAAATGGTGCAACTTGATGTGCAAAGTTGGATTGTCCAGGTGTGTATAATGTTTTCATTCAGAGGTAAAGATTTGAGTTGGATCTGATTGTCTATGAGTGACTTGAAAAAGAATTAAACTTTTTTATCGACCCCATGGAGATGGAATTTATTGGAAATAAAATTGAAATTTCATTATAAAAGTTATAAAGAATTAATAGGTTTAATACAGAATGGTATTTGATTACATTTTCTACAGGATCAATTGAAAGGAGACTCCACTACAGAGATTCGAGTGAAGTTTATAAGGCGATTGGAGGATGCGATACCAGCTGGGGAAGATTAAAAATTACAATATTCGAACAAACATAATTTAATTAAGAAGTAAGGAACTCTACAATTATTTCAACTTAGGACAAGGTCAGAGTAATATAGTACATTATAAACACTTCGGTTATTTCACACTGAATTGTTCTGAATTGAATTGTGGAAATCGTACTATATTCTCGATGTATTTAGCGAGAGCGAGGAGCATCGGCT